>CAXKVX010001064.1:0-207082 GCA_964058865.1 Eleocharis quinqueflora
ACATTTCTTGTGGTAGGATAAGATGCTTTGTGATGCTTTATTTAAGGATTACCACCCATCAATTAGGTACATTGAACGAAATCACTCATAAATTATGTACTCAGACATGAAACACTTAGAGTGGTATCTATGCTTTTTCGTTGTGTTTTAATGAATGGTTACAACACTAAATGAAGTACTCGGAGAATAAACTCTTCTCGTGGTAATATATAATGCTATGTAGAGTGTTCTTGAATATCAGAAACACTTCTTAGTAAGATATGATGCTTTGTGGTGTTGTCTTTAACGGTTACCACCCATAAATGATGTACTAAAATAAGAAACACTTCTCTAGTATGGTAAGATGCTCTGTCATGTTTTATTTAATGGTTACAACCCATCAATTAAGTATTTCGATCGGAATCACTCATAAATTAAGTACTAGGACATGAAACACATAGAGTGGTATCTCTGCTTCTTCGTTGTGTTTTAATGAATGGTTACAACACTTAAATGAAGTACTCGGAGAAGAAACTCTTCTAGTGGTAAGATTTGATGCGTTGTTGATGTTTCTAGAAAGGTTACCACACATAAATGAAGTACTATGATTAGAAACTCTTCATAGTAGGATATTATGCTTTGTGGTGTTTTCTTTAATGGTTACCAACCGTAACAAAACACTTCTCGCAGTAGGGTACGCTGCTTTGTGTTGTTTTTTTATTGATTACCATCTTTAAATGAAGTACTCTGATCAGAATCACTAATAAATTAAGTACTCGTAAATGAAGCAGTTAGAGTGACACTCGATGCTTCTTCGTGAGTTTTAGTGAATGGTTACAACACTTAAATGAAGTACTCAGAGATGAAACTCTTCTCGTAGTAATATATGATGCTTTGTAGAGTGTTCTTGAATATCAGAAACACTTCTTAATAGGATAGATGCTTTGTGCTGTTTTCTTTAAATGTTACCACTAATAAATGAAGTACACAGATAAGAAACATTTCTCTAGTACGGTAAGATGCTCTGTGATGTTTTATTTAATGGTAACCACACATAAATTAAGTATTTTGATCGGAATCGCTCATAAATTAAGTACTCGGACATGAAACACTCAGAGTGGTATTTATGCTTCTTCGTTGTGTTTTAATGAATGGTTACAACACTTAAAAGATGTACTCGGAGAAGAAACTCTTCTCGTGGTAATGCATAATGCTTTTTAGAGTGTTCTTGAAAGCTTACCACTCACAAATGAAGTACTACGATCAGAACAGTTCTTAGTAGGATATGATGCTTTGTGGTGTTTTCTTTAATAGTTACCACCCATGAATGAAGTACTCATATAAGAAACACTTCTGGCAGTAGGGTACGACGCTTTGTGTTGTTTTTTTATTGGTTACCATCTATTAATGAAGTATGCTGATCAGAATCACTCATAAATTAAGTACTCGTACATGAACCAGTTAGAGTGACTCTCGATGCTTCTTCATGAGTTTTGGTGAATGGTTACAACACTTAAATGAGTTTTGGTGAATGGTTACAACACTTAAATGAAGTACTCAGAGATGAAACTCTTCTCGCGGTAATATATGATGCTTTGTAGAGTGTTCTTGAATATCATAAAAACTTCTTAGTAGGATTTGATGTTTTGTGGTGTTTTTTTTAATGGTTACCACCCATAAATGATGTAATCAGATAAGAAACATTTCTCTAGTAGGGTAAGATGCTTTGTGATGCTTTATTTAATGGTTACCACCCATCAATTAAGTATTTTGATCGGAATCACTTAGAAATTAAGTTCTAGGACATGAAACATTTAAAGTGGTATCTGTGCTTCTTCGTTGTGTTTTAATGAATGGTTACAACACTAAATGAAGTACTCGGAGAAGAAACTCTTCTCGTGGTAAGATATAATGCTTTGTAGAGTGTTGTTGAATATCAGAAACACTTCTTAGTAGGATATGATGCTTTGTGGTGTTTTCTTTAACGGTTACCATCCATAAATGAAGTACTCAAATAAGAAACACTTCTCTAGTATGGTAAGATGCTTTGTCATGTTTTATTTAATGGTTACCACCCATCAATTAAGTATTTTGATCGGAATCACTCATAAATTAAGTACTCGGACATTAAAACACTTAGAGTGGTATCTTTGCTTCTTCGTTGTGTTTTAATGAATGGTTACAACACTTAAATGAAGTACTCGGAGAAGAAACTCTTCTCGTGGAAATATATATTGCTTTGTAGAGTGTTCTTGAAAGATTCCCACTCACAAATGAAGTACTACGAGCATAAACACTTCTTAGTAGGATATGATGCTTTGTGGTGTTTTTTTTTAACGGTTACCACCCATAAATGAAGTACTCAAATAAGAAACACTTCTCTAGTATGGTAAGATGCTTTGTCATGTTTTATTTAATGGTTACCACCCATCAATTAAGTATTTTGATCGGAATCACTCATAAATTAAGTACTCGGACATGAAACACTTAGAGTGGTATCTATGCTTCTTCGTTGTGTTTTAATGAATGGATACAACACTCAAATGAAGTACTCGGAGAAGAAACTCTTCTAGTGGTAATATAATGCTTTGTCGAGTGTTCTTGAAAGCTTACCACTCACAAATGAAGTACTACGATCAGCAACACTTCTTAGTAGGATATGATGCTTTGTGGTGTTTTCTTTAACGGTTATACCCATAAGTAAAGTACTCAAATAAGAAACACTTCTCTATTATGGTAAGATGCTTTGTCATGTTTTATTTAATGGTTACCACCCATCAATTAATTATTTTGATCGGAATCACTCATAAATTAAGTACTCGGACATGAAACACTTAGAGTGGTATCTATGCTTCTTCGTTGTGTTTTAATGAATGGTTACAACACTTAAATGAAGTACTCGGAGAAGAAACTCTTCTCGTGGTAATATTTGTTGTGTTGTGGAGTGTTCTAGAAAGGTTGTCATCCGTAAATTAAGTACTATGATCAGAAACTCTTCTTAGTACGATATGATATTTTGTGATGTTTCTTTAATGGTTACCACCCATGAATGAAGTACTCCTATAAGAAATACTTCTCGCAGTTGGATACGATGCTTTCTACTGTTTTCTTTAATGGTTACCACCTATAAATGAAGTACTCTGATCAGAATTACTCATAAATTAAGTACTCGTAAATGAAGCACTAAGAGTGGCACTCGGTGCTTCTTCGTGTGTTATAGTGAATGGTTACAACACTTAAATGAAGTACTCGAAGAAGAAACTCTTCTCGTGGTAATATATAATGCTTTGTAGAGTGTTTTTGAAAGGTTACCACTCACAAATGAAGTACTACGATCAGAAACACTTCTAAGTAGGATATTATACTTTGTGTTGTTTTCTTTAATGGTTACCACCCATAAATGAAGTACAATGAAAAAAACATTTCTTGTGGTAGGATAAGATGCTTTGTGATGCTTTATTTAAGGATTACCACCCATTAATTAGGTACATTGAACGAAATCACTCATAAATTATGTACTCAGACATGAAACACTTAGAGTGGTATCTATGCTTTTTCGTTGTGTTTTAATGAATGGTTACAACACTAAATGAAGTACTCGGAGAATAAACTCTTCTCGTGGTAATATATAATGCTATGTAGAGTGTTCTTGAATATCAGAAACACTTCTTAGTAAGATATGATGCTTTGTGGTGTTATCTTTAACGGTTACCACCCATAAATGATGTACTAAAATAAGAAACACTTCTCTAGTATGGTAAGATGCTCTGTCATGTTTTATTTAATGGTTACAACCCATCAATTAAGTATTTCGATCGGAATCACTCATAAATTAAGTACTAGGACATGAAACACATAGAGTGGTATCTCTGCTTCTTCGTTGTGTTTTAATGAATGGTTACAACACTTAAATGAAGTACTCGGAGAAGAAACTCTTCTAGTGGTAAGATTTGATGCGTTGTTGATGTTTCTAGAAAGGTTACCACACATAAATGAAGTACTATGATTAGAAACTCTTCATAGTAGGATATTATGCTTTGTGGTGTTTTCTTTAATGGTTACCAACCGTAACAAAACACTTCTCGCAGTAGGGTACGCTGCTTTGTGTTGTTTTTTTATTGATTACCATCTTTAAATGAAGTACTCTGATCAGAATCACTAATAAATTAAGTACTCGTAAATGAAGCAGTTAGAGTGACACTCGATGCTTCTTCGTGAGTTTTAGTGAATGGTTACAACACTTAAATGAAGTACTCAGAGATGAAACTCTTCTCGTAGTAATATATGATGCTTTGTAGAGTGTTCTTGAATATCAGAAACACTTCTTAATAGGATAGATGCTTTGTGCTGTTTTCTTTAAATGTTACCACTAATAAATGAAGTACACAGATAAGAAACATTTCTCTAGTACGGTAAAATGCTCTGTGATGTTTTATTTAATGGTAACCACACATAAATTAAGTATTTTGATCGGAATCGCTCATAAATTAAGTACTCGGACATGAAACACTCAGAGTGGTATTTATGCTTCTTCGTTGTGTTTTAATGAATGGTTACAACACTTAAAAGATGTACTCGGAGAAGAAACTCTTCTCGTGGTAATGCATAATGCTTTTTAGAGTGTTCTTGAAAGCTTACCACTCACAAATGAAGTACTACGATCAGAACAGTTCTTAGTAGGATATGATGCTTTGTGGTGTTTTCTTTAATAGTTACCACCCATGAATGAAGTACTCATATAAGAAACACTTCTGGCAGTAGGGTACGACGCTTTGTGTTGTTTTTTTATTGGTTACCATCTATTAATGAAGTATGCTGATCAGAATCACTCATAAATTAAGTACTCGTACATGAACCAGTTAGAGTGACTCTCGATGCTTCTTCATGAGTTTTGGTGAATGGTTACAACACTTAAATGAGTTTTGGTGAATGGTTACAACACTTAAATGAAGTACTCAGAGATGAAACTCTTCTCGCGGTAATATATGATGCTTTGTAGAGTGTTCTTGAATATCATAAAAACTTCTTAGTAGGATTTGATGTTTTGTGGTGTTTTTTTTAATGGTTACCACCCATAAATGATGTAATCAGATAAGAAACATTTCTCTAGTAGGGTAAGATGCTTTGTGATGCTTTATTTAATGGTTACCACCCATCAATTAAGTATTTTGATCGGAATCACTTAGAAATTAAGTTCTAGGACATGAAACATTTAAAGTGGTATCTGTGCTTCTTCGTTGTGTTTTAATGAATGGTTACAACACTAAATGAAGTACTCGGAGAAGAAACTCTTCTCGTGGTAAGATATAATGCTTTGTAGAGTGTTGTTGAATATCAGAAACACTTCTTAGTAGGATATGATGCTTTGTGGTGTTTTCTTTAACGGTTACCATCCATAAATGAAGTACTCAAATAAGAAACACTTCTCTAGTATGGTAAGATGCTTTGTCATGTTTTATTTAATGGTTACCACCCATCAATTAAGTATTTTGATCGGAATCACTCATAAATTAAGTACTCGGACATTAAAACACTTAGAGTGGTATCTTTGCTTCTTCGTTGTGTTTTAATGAATGGTTACAACACTTAAATGAAGTACTCGGAGAAGAAACTCTTCTCGTGGAAATATATATTGCTTTGTAGAGTGTTCTTGAAAGATTCCCACTCACAAATGAAGTACTACGAGCATAAACACTTCTTAGTAGGATATGATGCTTTGTGGTGTTTTTTTTTAACGGTTACCACCCATAAATGAAGTACTCAAATAAGAAACACTTCTCTAGTATGGTAAGATGCTTTGTCATGTTTTATTTAATGGTTACCACCCATCAATTAAGTATTTTGATCGGAATCACTCATAAATTAAGTACTCGGACATGAAACACTTAGAGTGGTATCTATGCTTCTTCGTTGTGTTTTAATGAATGGATACAACACTCAAATGAAGTACTCGGAGAAGAAACTCTTCTAGTGGTAATATAATGCTTTGTCGAGTGTTCTTGAAAGCTTACCACTCACAAATGAAGTACTACGATCAGCAACACTTCTTAGTAGGATATGATGCTTTGTGGTGTTTTCTTTAACGGTTATACCCATAAGTAAAGTACTCAAATAAGAAACACTTCTCTATTATGGTAAGATGCTTTGTCATGTTTTATTTAATGGTTACCACCCATCAATTAATTATTTTGATCGGAATCACTCATAAATTAAGTACTCGGACATGAAACACTTAGAGTGGTATCTATGCTTCTTCGTTGTGTTTTAATGAATGGTTACAACACTTAAATGAAGTACTCGGAGAAGAAACTCTTCTCGTGGTAATATTTGTTGTGTTGTGGAGTGTTCTAGAAAGGTTGTCATCCGTAAATTAAGTACTATGATCAGAAACTCTTCTTAGTACGATATGATATTTTGTGATGTTTCTTTAATGGTTACCACCCATGAATGAAGTACTCCTATAAGAAATACTTCTCGCAGTTGGATACGATGCTTTCTACTGTTTTCTTTAATGGTTACCACCTATAAATGAAGTACTCTGATCAGAATTACTCATAAATTAAGTACTCGTAAATGAAGCACTAAGAGTGGCACTCGGTGCTTCTTCGTGTGTTATAGTGAATGGTTACAACACTTAAATGAAGTACTCGAAGAAGAAACTCTTCTCGTGGTAATATATAATGCTTTGTAGAGTGTTTTTGAAAGGTTACCACTCACAAATGAAGTACTACGATCAGAAACACTTCTAAGTAGGATATTATACTTTGTGTTGTTTTCTTTAATGGTTACCACCCATAAATGAAGTACAATGAAAAAAACATTTCTTGTGGTAGGATAAGATGCTTTGTGATGCTTTATTTAAGGATTACCACCCATTAATTAGGTACATTGAACGAAATCACTCATAAATTATGTACTCAGACATGAAACACTTAGAGTGGTATCTATGCTTTTTCGTTGTGTTTTAATGAATGGTTACAACACTAAATGAAGTACTCGGAGAATAAACTCTTCTCGTGGTAATATATAATGCTATGTAGAGTGTTCTTGAATATCAGAAACACTTCTTAGTAAGATATGATGCTTTGTGGTGTTATCTTTAACGGTTACCACCCATAAATGATGTACTAAAATAAGAAACACTTCTCTAGTATGGTAAGATGCTCTGTCATGTTTTATTTAATGGTTACAACCCATCAATTAAGTATTTCGATCGGAATCACTCATAAATTAAGTACTAGGACATGAAACACATAGAGTGGTATCTCTGCTTCTTCGTTGTGTTTTAATGAATGGTTACAACACTTAAATGAAGTACTCGGAGAAGAAACTCTTCTCGCGGTAAGATATGATGCGTTGTGGAGTGTTCTAGAAAGGTTACCACCCATAAATGAAGTACTATGATCAGAAACTCTTCATAGTAGGATATTATGCTTTGTGGTGTTTTCTTTAATGGTTACCACCCGTAAGAAATACTTCTCGCAGTAGGGTACGGTGCTTTGTGGTGTTTTTTTATTGGTTACCATCTTTAAATGAAGTACTCTGATCAGAATCACTAATAAATTAAGTACTCGTACATGAAACAGTTAGAGTGACACTCGATGCTTCTTCGTGAGTTTTAGTGAATGGTTACAACACTTATATGAAGTACTCAGAGATGAAAGTCTTCTCGTGGTAATATATGATGCTTTGTAGAGTGTTCTTGAATATCAGAAACACTTCTTAGTAAGCTATATGCTTTATGCTGTTTTCTTTAAAGGTTACCACTAATAAATAAAGTATTCAGATAAGAAACATTTCTCTAGTACGGTAAGATGCTCTGGATGTTTTATTTAATGGTTACCACACTTAAATGATGTACTCGGAGAAGATACTCTTCTCGTGGTAATATATAATGCTCTGTAGATTGTTCTTGAAAGATTACCACTCACAAATGAAGTACTACGAGCATAAACACTTCTTAGTAAGATATGATGCTTTGTGGTGTTTTTTTTTACGGTTAACATCCATAAATGAAGTACTCAAATAAGAAACACTTCTCTAGTATGGTAAGATGCTTTGTCATGTTTTATTTAATGGTTACCACCCATCAATTAAGTATTTTGATCGGAATCACTCATAAATTAAGTACTCGGACATGAAACACTTAGAGTGGTATCTATGCTTCTTCGTTGTGTTTTAATGAATGGTTACAACACTTAAATGAAGTACTCGGAGAAGAAACTCTTCTCGTGGTAAAATATAATACTTTGTAGAGTGTTCTTGAAAGATTACCACTCACAAATGAAGTACTACGAGCAGAAACACTTCTTAGTAGGATATGATGCTTTGTGGTGTTTTTTGAACGGTTACCACCCATAAATGAAGTACTCAAATAAGAAACACTTCTCTAGTATGGTAAGATGCTTTGTCATGTTTTATTTAATGGTTACCACCCATCAATTAAGTATTTTGATCGGAATCACTCATAAATTAAGTACTCGGACATGAAACACTTAGAGTGGTATCTATGCTTCTTCGTTGTGTTTTAATGAATGGTTACAACACTTAGATGTACTCGGAGAAGAAACTCTTCTCGTGGTAATATATAATGCTTTGTAGAGTGTTCTTGAAAGATTATCACTCACAAATGAAGTACTACGAGCAGAAACACTTCTTAGTAGGATATGATGCTTAGTGGTGTTTTCTTTAATGGTTACAACCCATAAATGAAGTACTCAAAGAAGAAACACTTCTCTAGTATGGTAAGATGCTTTGTCGTGTTTTATTTAATGGTTATCACCCATCAATTAAGTATTTTGATCGGAATCACTCATAAATTAAATACTCGGATATGAAACACTTAGAGTGGTATCTATGTTTCTTCGTTGTGTTTTAATGAATGGTTACAACACTTAAATGAAGTACTCGGAGAAGAAACTCTTCTTGTGGAAATATATATTGCTTTGTAGAGTGTTATTGAAACCTTACCACTCACAAATGAAGTAATACGATCAGAAACACTTCTTAGTTGGATATGATGTTTTGTGTTGTTTTCCTTAATGGTTACAACCCAAAAATTAAGTACTCAGACATGAAGCAGTTAGAGTGACACTCGATGCTTCTTCGCGAGTTTTGGAGAATGGTTACAACACTTAAATGAAGTACTCATAGATGAAACTCTTCTCGTGGTAATATATGATGCTTTGTAGAGTGTTCTTCAATATCAGAAACACTTCTTAGTAAGATATGATACTTTGTGGTGTTTTATTTAATGGTTACCACCCATGAATGAAGTACTCATATAAGAAATACTTTTCGCAGTAGGGTAAGATGTTTGTGATGTTTTATTTAATGGTTACCACCCATCTATTAAGTATTTTGATCGGAATCACTCATAAATTAAGTACTCAGACATGAAACATTTAGAGTGGTATCTATGCTTCTTCGTTGTGTTTTAATGAATGGTTACAACACTTAAATGTAGTACTTCTCGCAGTAGGGTACTATGCTTTGTGGTGTTTTTTCTTTAATGGTTACCACCTATAAATGTAGTACTATGATTAGAATCACTCATAAATTAAGTACTCGTACATGAAGCACTTAGAGTGGCACTCCATTCTTCTTCGTGTGTTTTAGTGAATGGTTACAACACTTAAATGAAGTACTCGGAGAAGAAACTCTTCTCGTGGTAATATATAATGCTTTGTAGAGTGTTCTTGAAAGGTTACCACTCACAAATGAAGTTTATGATCAGAAACACTTCTTAGTAGGATATGATGCTTTGTGTTGTTTCTTTAATGGTTACCACGCATAAATGAAGTATTCAGATAAGAAACACTTCTCGTAGTAGGATAAGATGTTTTGTGATGCTTTAATTAATGATTACCGCCCATCAATTAAGTACTTTGATCGGAATCAGTCATAAATTAGATACTCGGACATGAAATACTTAGAGTGGTATCTATGCTTATTCGTTGTGTTTTAATGAATGGTTATAATACTTAAATAAAGTACTCGGAAAAGAAAATCTTCTCGTTGTAAGATATGATGCGTTGTGGAGTTTTTTTGAAAGGTTACCACTCACAAATGAAGTACTATGATCAGAAACACTTCTTAGTAGAATATGATGCTTTGTGCTATTTTTTTTAACGGTTACCACCCATAAATGAAGTACTCAGACAATAAAAACTTCTCGCAGTTCGCAGTAGGGTACGATGCTTTCTGATGTTTTATTTAATGGTTAACACCCATAAATGAAGTACTCTGATCAGAATCACTCATAAATTGAGTACTCAGAGATGAAACACTTAGAGTAGTAATATATGCATCTTTTGTGTTACAATGAATGGTTACAATACTTAAATGAAGTACTCGAAGAAGAAATTTTTCTCGTGGTAAGATATGATGCTTTGTGATATTTTCTTTAATAGTTACCATTAATAAATGAAGTACTCAGATAAGAAACACTTCTCGTAGTAGGATAAGATGCTTTGTGATGTTTATTTAATGGTTACCACTCATAAATTAAGTATTTTGATCGGAATCCCTCATAAATTAAGTACTCGAACATGAAACACTTATAGTGTTATCTATGCTTCTTCGTTGTGTTTTAATGAATGGTTACAATACTTAAATGAAGTATTCGGAGAAGAAACTCTTCTCGTGGTAATATATGATGGTTTGTAGAGTGTTATTGAAAGGTTACCACTCACAAGTGAAGTACTATGATCAGAAACACTTCTTAGTAAAATATATGCCAAGAATGATGGCTATAAGGAAAAAAGAAGCCTCAAGTCATGCACGTTGATAGGTGAAATCATAGTGATGAAGAAAGCGAAGAATCCAAAGTCGAGGTCGATGAGGAGAAGAAAGTGAACTACTCGCTCTTGGCACTAGTGGGTGATGTACTCAACTCAAGCAACATTGGCTCGATCATCGCTAACAACAACATCAATGATCCGACAATAATTGAGATACACAAGAACAAAGTGTTAGCAAAGGTGAAGAAGCTTGAAATCAATTCAGAGGAAACAATGAGATTAAAGGAAAGGAAGAAGTTAGCTCTTCATCCTCCAAAGATGAGGCCAAGGTATATATAAACTCAAAAGATTATAATTTAAGCCAATGAGTACCTACTAAGAACCTATGTCTTTATTATAGGTGGGAACAAACCTTCTTGCATGGCTTTTCAAAGATCGCACATTTGTAGATAATTTATCATACACCTTTTTCAATGACCAAAATTTATACAACATGTACTCAAAACCGAGAGTTCCTTGACATGTCTATAGTCATTTTATGGATCTTTGTTTGAAAATTTAAGTGGCAAACTCAAACTGCTATGGTATCACTTTCTTAATTCTAGAGAGGGTGAATATGATTTATTTAAGATTTTAGGGTTAAATTGGAAAGTGTGCTCAATTCGATTCTAATGACAATAACAATTGCAATAAGAAAGTAATTTAATAATAATTATTATTATCTTAACTACTTAAAATAAAAAATTAAAGTAAATGAGTTAAGAAGTGAAAAAAATACAAAATTAAAGAAGACAAAAGGTTAAATAATATAGGGAAAATTATTTTTTTGCCACTCCAAAATTTGAAAATTGGTCAAATGCCACCACAAAGAAAAAAAATTGGCAAAATGTCATCAAATTTGCCATCAAATTAAAACACTATCACTACAACCATTTAATTGGAATTAAAAAAACAAAACATTTATAATATCCAAAATACCCTCTGTCAGGTTCTAAATTTTTTTTTCGCCAGAACATATCAATTGAGTTCCATCGGTCTTAACCCAGATCGTGTCGACTCGATGAAGAGAGACAGGAGAGAGCTGGCTCAGTGTAAAGAGAGATCTCAAGTTCTAAAATTTTCATTTGTTTGGAAAATTTGTTCTTCACAAGCTTCCCTCATTTCTATCCTATCTGAAGCTCTGTCCAGATCACCAAAACTAGCCCAATTTATATTGATATATCAATATCATAATAGTACCTAAATGAAACTTTGTACCAATACGAAATAAAGCAATTTATAAAATCAAGGAGACCGAATCTCCTTAAATCATTCGGATTCAGCAAGAGTACGAATCCCATCCAAACACTGGAAATTGGGAGAATCCTCTCCAGTTTCACATGTAGTGCTTTCCCGCAAAACGGAGGATTGGCTTGACATGATCTTGCTTGTGACAGAGAGGAGATAAGGATAGAAACGAGAGGGACCTCTGCTGCTTTCTCAAATAAGTGCCACAGGTTCAAATTGACGGAGAGGAGAGAAAGGTAGAAAGGAGAGGGTCTGACAAGGGTACATTGAGTGTTATAAAGGTTTTATTTTTTTTAATTATAATTAAATAGTTGTAGTGACAGTATTTTAATTCAATGACAAATTTAATGATATTTTATTAATTTTTTATTTTGTGATGACATTTGACCGATTTTCAAATTTAGGAGGGTAAAAAATAATTTTCCTAATAATATATTATTAAGATTTCGCTTCACGACATATCTCTTGTCGCTGATCACTCTCACATTTGTCAATCAAATTCACGAAGTCGAAGAGGTTGCAAGCTACTCCCCGGTAAAAAGGGTCGATCGATGCAGCACCGGAGATCTCCTGTGTCGGTGCCATTTTTAGTTCCGCAAGATAAAACTGGCGATGACGAGGACGAGAATGAGGCGGAGGCGCTGTCCATCTCCGACCAGCGAACTCTCTATCTCGTTCGTTTCTCCTTTTCCCTTAATTTGTTGCTATGAATTTTTTTAAATATACCCCTAAAAATAATAAATTCACCTATTAAGCGGAGCCTCACTCGGCCAAAACCTCAATAAGGCACCAGAAAATATATTTACATTTCAGAAACTTGAACACTGAGGGTCAACTTTCTAAATTCTGATTTGTACTGAAGGTGAACATTTTCGTGGCAAATGCTTCTCAGTTTCTGAATTCCTTTTCTGCGCTATGCCAGGACAAGCTTTCTCTAGTTCACAGGTTTGTTGATTTCATTAAATTGCAGTCCCTTTTGTACTGGTATCACGTTCTATTGGTCTGAATGAATACTGACATGGACCAGGTAAGCAGACTTTGTGTATTCCGTTATTTCTATACTGCAATTTTTCTAATGAGGCCTAAAAAAGTTGTCAAAATGAAACAAAAAAAGGGAAAAAACAAATCTGACTAGAATGCCATCTTACTGGTCATGGGACTGAATTGGGCTGGTGCCATACTGAATTCTGATATAATTATTCAAATCCCCAAAACCCCTGGTAATCTTCTTTGATACGGTTTGTCAAAACTATTTCATCAAGCTTCTGTCAGACATGCACAGATTGTAAAATGAAATTGCTAAAGCTCTCTAGAATTGTAAAATGAGGTATATCAGGTCAAAGCAGGCAGACTATATGATATATCCAAGAAAAGAAGATAGATTGCATAAGAAAAACTGCTTTAATTTAGCAGCTTTTGCAATGCTCTAGATATAGCAGCAAAATCGGTTTTCCTGTTTAGTTTTGTTATGAGTGCTCTGCCTCATCCAACTAGTTTGTTTAGCATTTGCATAACTGAAACCATGAAATTGCGTGGACAGAAAGATATTGAGGCTAGATGCATCCCTTTCACTTCTCGAATCAAAGCTCAGCAGTGTACAAGAAGAACCCTCTGGAATGTCTGAAGCCAGTCATCGAACAAATGATAATGTAGTTATGTCGAAAGGCAAATCTGTGCTGCCTGATGAACCATCTGAAGTGGAGTGCTCATCCAGTGAACCTTCAAAGTATGTTTGTTTTTCTCCTACATTCGGACAAACTGTCATCTAGAGTTTATTTGGAGGCAACTGCAATATGAAAAAAACATCAATAATACAAATAGATTAGAATTATAGCGCTGAAATAATTTGGAAAGAAGACCTTCCTTTTATCAGTTGCAGAAGATACTGTAGCTGTCACAGTACTGAGAATTTCTGAAGTATTGTAACTATAATAGCTGGCCTTTCCACTCTATTTTGTTTTTTCACTACAACAGAATTATGAGATGAACTATGAGAAACTGACAAGATCTCTTAAATTAAATATTGCTAGTTTGTATGATTAACCAACTGAATTTGATTAAAACATTTCTCACAATTTCAGTAAAATGTTACAATCACAGTGTTAGTGACGAGCTAAGAACTGTTGCTAAAATTCAATGGTTCAAAACAAATTAACAATTTGGCACTTCACATGATATGTTGTTGAAAATGTTGAGTTTGTGCCGGTCCCCCAATGTTAAGAAATGCCAATTGATTTTCAAAAGAAAATTGTGCTCTCATTTTTCTGTTGTGCTGACGGGAATATACCTGTCTAACCTGGTAATAGGTTAGATAAACTTGGATCATATTAAATGCTCTGTACTTTCCTGATTGTACAATTTGATTGTTCTGCTTCTAACCAGGTTTGCTGGCAACTCTGGTTGATCATTTCGCTCTTTCAATTGTGCATTTGGAAACTTCAAATATATAGAAACAGTCAAAGGCCATGCAAGATTTCAGCGAGTTCTTTTTTTTTTTTTTGTACTTTTCTGTTTGCTAGAATGAAAAGCCCATGCAAAATCTAAGTAAATAGAATAGCCGGTAGTAACTGCTGGATTGTATTCATTCTGGCTGTTGCCTTGACTGGGTATAAGCCAAGGCACCTTTATCTGCTTCTGGGTATGATTCCACCTTACTCCAATTGTTATATTTCACTATTTTATTTAGTGAAGTGCTTTTCTTTCTTCTCAGATGGAGACACATGCTATACAGAAGGTTTCCTTGGGAGTAGTTATGCGTAAAAGTGAGATAGTTACATTTTATTGAGTGCTTGGATGGGATGGGACTAGGGCTAATCCGGTTGGCAACTACTTTGCATCACTATTTCGTGTTTGGGTGAGTAGATAGCTACTTGAGTTTTTGTGTTATTATTAGTGAGCTAATGGAATTGGTGGATTAGCCACCGCTGATCCCATTAACTCACTCTTTCATCAAAAAACACCTTAACAACTTACTGTTGGAGAGAAAAGTGTGTCATGTGCATTAACTGTACTTTTCTTATGCATTTTCATGCTTCCCTTTTCTTTCAAAATGCTGATATACATTTCCTGACAAGCTGCTGATTTTATTTTACCTCTCTTATATCTTATGTGAGCTAATCTCCTATGTTCATGCACTTAATATTGGCCATCTGAATTCAGGTCGGGTTCAGCTATATATACATCAACCACAATCGTTCCAGTAGTAGTGCCTATTTTTAAGTTGTCAGGTTTAGGATGTGAAACCTATAATGATGGTTGCTCACAGAAGCTGAGCCAATGATGATACATGGGTTTAGTAATATGGTGCTTTTGTGGCTGTGTTGTCGTGAATAATACACCTGTTCACAACCTCATTGAATGCTTAATTATGGCTGCTGTTATCATACTGCGTGTTTGTTGTTTCTTCTGGAAAATTCTGTTGTAATATGTAATGTTCTATCCATATGCAGAAGTGTATATGCAGCACCAGTATGCTGACCCTATTTGATTTCTTTAATTTTTTGTTGAACTTTTTTTATGGTTGGAAAATCAGTATTAGGCAGGTAGTCATACACATGTTTATTTTTATTTGTCAATTATAATGATATATATGTTAACTGGAAAACATAACGATTAACTGTCCACTTTAATTGTTTTGTATAGAAAGTTCGATGCTTATTACGTGTCCATCCAGAAAAGAGTCGATGTTAAGGTTTCCTTTAAAGATAGTAAATTTGGAAGGGTTTTCTCTGAAAAATTTACAAGGCAACACCAGGTCTAAATGCCCTTCCATTGACATTAACATCCAAGTTGATATGATTTAGAAGCAAATACCTTTTCAACTTGGATGCATCATAGAATTGTAAATCAACTTCGATTTTGTGTTCTATTTATCCACCTATGGATACAACGGTGTAATTGGAGATTTCTAGAGGTGGCAAGTCGGGCGGGTTGGGTGGGTTTGGGTCGGGTTGGGTGGGTTTGGGTCGGGTCGGGTTGGATCGGATTAGTTTGATTTTCTCAAAATTTGGGTTGTGGGTCGGGTCGAGTCGGGCAACATTGACGTTTTTCAGGTGCTGGGTAGGGTCGGGTGATGTTGGGCTGGGTATTGGGTCGGGCAACGTCGATGTTTTTCGGGTGTTGGTTCGGGTCGGTTGAGATTGGGTCAGATCTCGGATCGGGCAATGTCGATGTTTTTCGAGTGTCAGGTCAGGTCGGGCAAAATCGGGTCGGTCTCAGGTCGGGCAAAGTCAATCTTTTTCGGGTGTCGGGTCGGGTCGAACGAAATTGGGTCGGGTCTCGGGTCGGTCAACGTTGATGTTTTTCGGGTGTCAGGTCGGGTCGGGCAACGTCGATGTTTTTTAGGTTTCGGATTGAGTGTCGGGTTGGGCATCGTTGCTATTTTTCAGGTGTTGGATCGTGTCGGGTCTCGGGTTGGACATCGCCATTGTTTTTCAGTGTTGGATCGAGTCGGACCAGATCAGATCGAGTCTCGAGTTTAGGCAACGTCAGTGTCATTGAATTAGTTATTCTGATTCTTGAAGTGAATGAATCTTGATCTCATTTATATTAGTGAAAAAATAATTATGTATCATAATCATTTCATTGTTAGTAATCTACTAATCTTCGATTGGGTTTCGTTTCTAGCTTATCCCGACTTGTTTAGGAAATGGGAAACTAATTTAAGTGACATAATAGCTTGCAAAATATTTTTATTTTTAGGTATTGAAAAAAATACATAATTGAATGTTCAAATTAGTTTTCAGTTGAACTCTTATCGTATCATTGAACAATTAAAAATCTTTATTAAATTATTAAATATATTTTAAAAATTGACTATATTATTTAAGGAAATTTTTCGAAATGTCACTATAAAACTGGGCAATTGTCAAAATGCCACTACGAATTTCATATTTGTCAAAATGACATTAAAATGCATTATCTATTTTAATTATGTCATTATCTCATTTTTAATTAAATTTTTAGTTTCTGATTCTTGTTTATATTCATTTTACCCTTCCATGTGTCTGCTGCCCTCTTCTCTCTCCTCTGACGAGATGACCCAAATGGGTCGTCTTCTTCACACGATCTCCTCCGACAGTAAAAAATCTATAGATCTAATCTCTCTGCTTCAGTCACGAAAAAGCACATTCTTGGTATCGTTGGAAAGAGGAGATAAAGGAGAGTTCGGAGGTACACTTGGTTGGATCTAAAAATGAAATAACAACAAAAGAAATTCAAAATAATGTGGAATACAGCTCAGTATGCTCGTAGCATATGTTACGACTTACGAGCAGTATGATTTGTTTCAAAGCTCAATCTGTGTCTTTAAATTAAAAACATTGATTCAAATTTCCTTCTCCATGCCTGTAATTGTGATTAGCGAGTTGAATGGAAGAGAGATTTTGTATTCTTCAATTTGGGACTGATATTAGTTAGTTGGACTAGAGATCATGAGCTGCTAGCCTGGCACGAAGTTATGATTTTATTATTGAGGTGGCCAGAAAATTTATCAATATAATTGTTTTATAAAGCAAGCAATTAATTCAAAAAAAATGTGCTTATTTTGAATGTCGCCAAAACTTACTTTGAATTTCTTTTGTTGTTCTTTTATTTTTAGATCCAACCAAGTGACTTCAAGATCGAGAACTTCCCGACCAATCTACTGCGTCAATACGGACGTCCGAAATATAATATATGTAGTTTGATTTAAGAACCTAAAGATAGTGTCTTGTTTTTCTTTTCCACTATGTATGCCATCCGCCCCCTTCTTCACTAAGCTTCGATGGAGGGGGAGCTTTCAAACATGCATTTACTAGAGGATTGGTTGATTAGCTCAGGTGGCTAAAAGCGAACAAAGCGGTTCAATTGGGATTCTTAACCAAAAGTTTAGTTCTGCACGTCCACGAGCAGAAAGAAAAGCAATGAGACTGCACAATTCTTTTACCTATTCATCATGGTCGAAGCATTTCTTAATATCACTCTGGGAGGATAACCCATGACATAAAAGAAATAGGTCAGTGACGAAGACATCTATAGATTTCTTTACTGTCGGAGGAGATCGTGTGAAGAAGACGACCCATTTGGGTCATCTCGTCAGAGGAAAGAGAAGAGGGCAGCAGACGCATGGAAGGGTAAAATGGGTATAAACAAGAGTCAAAAACTGAAAATTTAATTAAAAATAAGATAATGGAATATTTAAAATAGGTAATGCATTTTAATGAT
The DNA here is from genome assembly GCA_964058865.1 of Eleocharis quinqueflora. Classification (NCBI taxonomy): domain Eukaryota; kingdom Viridiplantae; phylum Streptophyta; class Magnoliopsida; order Poales; family Cyperaceae; genus Eleocharis; species Eleocharis quinqueflora. The sequence goes on from CAXKVX010001064.1 coordinate 18,213, forward strand.
ATTTTGACAAATATTGAATTCGTAGTGGCATTTCGAAAAATTTCTCATTATTTAATCTAAAATAAATATTAAATTTGTATAAGTTGAATTTATTATACATTACTTCACATGCATATGATTTTAATCACTTTTTACTAAAGATTAGTATAATTTTGTAAATTAAATATAAAAGATAGCATTTGCAATTATTTTATTACAAATAATGACTTTTTAAGTACCTTCTTTTTATATGTCAGAAAATTTGATTCTCTCCGAAATTTTTTACTGAGCCCTCCATAAATTTTGATTCCCTCCAAAAAATTTTATTAGTATTAACCGTTCGATATATTTATATTTTTAATCTTAATCCTTTGTTCTAGGTTTGCTATCTAATCTGATGAGTTAATATTAACCGTTCGATATTTCCATACTTTTAATCTCAGCCCTTTGTTCTAGGTTTATATCTAATTCCAACCTTTTATTTTTCTCACCAGTCATATAAAACATTCCCAACCTTAGTTGCCGACACTCCTCTCTCATTCAGCCATTCTCTCTATCTCTTCGACTCTTCCCAATCTTAGGTCGCCAGCACTGCTCTCTCATTCTCTCTATCTCGAAGACTCGAACTCTCTGAACCCTAGGTCACCGACAGCCCGACACTCCTCTCTCAATCTCTCTACCTAAAAATAATACCAGCGGCGGCAGCAAACGACGATAACAGCGACGATCTACTCTGGTATTTGAGTTCTCTCCATCTTTTGATTCACTTGCATGTCTCTTCTTCCTCTCTATTAATTTTTCTTCCCACTTGCTTCGACGTTAAGTTCAACAGGTGGTTGAGTTTGTGATCAACTGTCATGTGTATACAAAACACCACTGGTATTATTTTTTTGTAGGTAATACCTTGTTTGCACTTCAGTTCGGAGTAGCTTCTCGATTATGTTAAGAAAAAGACAAATATAACATATTATTCTACAGACTGTACACACCCAGTATTGTGCATGCTAAACCAATGATGTACCTATAGTACCATGTCAGGTCAGGTTATGGGTTAAGGATCATCTCGTGTCGGGTCAGGTCAGGTTAGGTCAGGTTTCGGGTGGTTAGACTGTTGGGTTACAAATAGTTCAAAACCCGCCAATTGGCCTAAGCTGCGGAAAGATCGTAAAACAAAAATTTTACTTCTAACTTAAGCCAAGGATTAAACGAGGTATGTCAGATAAACTATTGAGGGTGTCCACCTCTCGTTTATCTTTGACATCAAAACCCGATTTAATCCTTATACAGATCTACTCCATAATTAATTTCTAAAATTTAATCTACTTACAAATTAAATAGATTGATATAACATTAATTTATACCTTGATCCAAATTCGAATTGGATTGCAGCAGACTCGAAAGACCGAATCTGAGAAGCTCCTCTCCTCGGAGTATCAGACATCTGATACCTCTATCGGTGATCCACGAGGAAGACCAGAAGCGGCTTATTTCTTCTGCCAGAAATACCTTAAACTAATGTATTACGCAAAAACACTATTCACCGAGATAAGGACTAAATAAATATCTTTACGACTCGTAGTTATTCAAATATGAAATATCGCTCCTTTCGCAAAAATATTATTTTCCGAATTCCGTAAATAACCGTAACCGAGATAGAGAGAAAAATATATTTATCGATTCGATCCTGAGTTAACAGATACAAGTCGATTTTGATGTGATTTTATCTCTCCCTATGCTCCTCTATTTATAGAAAAATGAGGAGGTTGGTTGATTACCAAAATACCCCTGAAAAGGCAAAATGACCATTTTGCCCCTAAGAGGTGGCAAAACAAAAAAATATCTAAAATTTAATTTTCAAAATTATTCTTTTTGCCAACATCCTATTTTATTTTATTTATTTATTTTTAATTAAGATTTTAATTAATTTTAATTAAGGTTTGAATTTGATAAATGACTTTCATCCCAAATTGAAAACCATAATTAATATTTAAAATCTAAATTAAATATATATAAATATATATAAACATATAATTGTTCTCAACAATTATATTTCTCAAGGTTCGGTATCGATTTGGTTTCGGTATGATTTTATACAACGTATCGTATAAGTTTATAAATTCAACTGTTGTTTTTGCTTGTCATCTTATATGACATATATAATTTAATCATATCACATATAATTAATTATAACCATCTTAATATTAATTATAACCAATTTATAATTAATCATTAAGATTCTCTGATTAGCTCCTATACGGTGTGACCCAATAGAATCTGTGTTATGTTGGTAAATAGAATTAAAACCATTTTAACTTCTATAATCATAGGAGGCATCTGACATTTGCGCTATGACCATCCAATTACACAGATAATGTTGTACTATGCAATATCACGATCCACTAAACATTTTAGTCGTGTTAATTCTTTTGTCTCACAGTATCAGATTAGTTTCAAGGTAGGTGTGTGTCATCCTTGCAAACTTAATCTTTTCTCGATCTTGAGCAGATGTATTCTTGTAATTATACTGCTTGCAGATAATCCTACTCTATCAAGGGGCCCAGTGATATTGTAACTCGTATATAGAATACCTCATACTTTAAAACTTAACAATGAATGAAAACATTAATGACCCGTACACAATTCCATAGACGATAAACATATCCTTAGTTGGAAAGATGAATACCTCATACTTTAAAACTTAACACCGAATGAAAACATTAATGACACGTACACAATTCCATTTAATGTTTCATTCGAGGTCTGTCAAATACTATGTTCCTGTAAATGTATTCATGTGATTAAAACGACATCTCATGTCTATGGTCTGTAAAACTTAACCATCTTTTATTCCACATTCTAACCTTGTAACGGTAAGTTAGTTTTCCTGCTAATTATCTTGGTTAGAGACTTTTAAGAATATATATATATATATATATATATATATATATATATATATATATATATATATATATATATATATATATTCTATATTATGAAGTTTCACAATTTCAATTATTGACTTTAGTCAGATAAAGGAATGATTCATAAATTCAATAATACTCCAGGTAACAAAATGATAATTTATTAATCACTCAATTCATGAACAAAGCTTTATGATAATTTATCGTATTATTGACTTCTAGATTATTACAAACTAACAATCTCCCACTTAAGCTAGAAGCCAATCGTCATAGGCTCTAATTATACGAATCTCTAATTTTCAAAAAAATCTCTTAGATCTAAAGAAAGTCTCACAACCAATCTCCTATGCGTCTCAAACCCATAGAAGCTGTGTGGAACTATTGCTTGGCTTGAGGAAGAGATTTTGTGAGTGGATTAGATGTGTTGCTGACTGTGTCAACTCTACATATCTTTACATCACCTCTATTTACGATTTCGCGTATCAGGTGATAACGTCGCAGAACGCGTATTTGGACTGTGATCTCGAATCATCCCGATCAGTTTGGAAACTTGCATTAGTGTAACCAATTATTATGAGCTCGGTGTCACCACCATAGACGAGAAACATATCCTTAGTTCTTCTTAAGTACTTAGGATATTATTTGCAGCATTCCAGTGATGCATGCCTGGATTAGCATAATATCTACTTGTCACACTTAAAGTGTACGAAACATCAAGGCGAGTGCACAACATGGCGTACATGATAGATCCTATAGCCGAAGCGCATGGCACTCTACTCATTATGCTTCGCTCATCAATTGTCGAAGGACACTGAGTCTTGCTAAGTTGCGCACTATGATTCATTGGCAAAAATCCTTTCTTAGAATCCTGCATGCTAAACCTATTTAGCACTTTGTCAATGTACGTGCCTTGACTTAATCATATAAGTCTTTTCGATCTATCATGATAGATCTTTATGCCTAGTATATAGACAGCCTCGCCTAAGTCCTTCATCGAGAAAACTTTCTTTAATGAAGACTTAGCTTGTTGCAACATAGGAATATCATTTCCATTAAGAGTATGTCATCTACATATAAAATTAAAAAAAGCAATAGCACTCCCACTAGTCTTTCTGTATACACATGGTTCTTCTTCGCATCTGATGAAGCCAAACTTTTGACTTATTCGTCAAACCAAAGATTCCAACTTCTTGATGCTTGCTTCAATTCATAAATCGATTTAAGAAGCTTGCATACCTTTCCAACATTCTTTAGATCCTCAAAACCCTCAGGTTGTGTCATGTACACATCCTCTTCTAAATTTCCATTTAAGAAGGTGGTTTTCACATCCATTTGCCATATTTCAAAATCATGAAATGCTGCAATTGCTAGGAGTATCCGAATTGACTTAAACATAGCTACGGGCAAAAAAGTTTCATCATAATCAACTCCTTGAATTTGTTTGAAACATTTCGCTACCAGCCGTTCTTTGTATACAATTGTCTTACCATCCATGTCTATTTTTCTTTTAAAAATACATTTGTTAGCTATGGGTTTCACCCCATCAATTGGTACAACTAGGTTCCACACCGTATTGTCATACATGGACTGTATTTCGGATCTCATGGCCTCCAGCCATTTATCAAAGTCGGACCTATCCATTGCTTCTGCATAGGTCATAGGATCCTCAGTATCAAATATTGAGATCTGGTGCAGTCCTAAGTACCTCTCGGGTGCTTGGACTGTTCTTTATAGACCTACGTAGCACTTGACCTTTGGATTGTTGAACTTGATCTACAACTATTTGCGGATCTAGTTCTATTTCAACTTGCGTCGAAGTACTTGAGCTCGGGACTAGAACCTCCTCCACAACTACTTGTGGATTTGATTCTTCCAGATGCTCTTCAACCGAAGTATCAAGTGGTGGGTTAATATGATCTAGTTCAGATATTGTATTGTGTTATGTATCTTGAATTTCTTCAAGTTTTACATTACTCCCACTACTTTCTTTTGTGAGAAATTGTTTCTCCAAAAATACACCAACACGAGCAACAACTATTTTATTCTCGGACTGGTGATAGAAGTAATATCCTTTCGTTTTCTTAGGATACCCTACGAAAAAGAATTTGTCAGACTTGGGTCAAGTTTGCTAGACGTTGGACGTTTGACAAATACTTCGCAACCCCATATTTTAAGATAAAACATATTTGGGGTTTTCCCAAACCATAACTCGTATGGAGTATTTTCAACTGACTTAGACGGAACCATGTTTATTGTTCGTGCGGCAGTTTCTTGTGCGTGCCCCCAAAATGATTTTGGAAGAGTGGCATTACTCATCATGGATCGAACCATGTCTAGCAGAGTTTGATTCCTTCTCTCAGAAACACCATTCCATTGTGGTGTCCCCGGAGGCATGAGTTGTGAGACTATCTCACATTCTTTTAAGTACGTAATAAACTCAAAACTCAAGTACTCGCCTCCACGATCAGATCGTAAGGCCTTAATACTCTTGTTTAATTGATTTTCTACTCTAGCCTTGAATTCCTTGAACTTTTCAAAGGATTCAGACTTATGTCTCATCAAGTAGACATAATCGTATCTACTGTAATCATCAGTAAATGTGATAAAGTTAGAATAACCATTTCCTGTACAAGTATTCATAGGTCCACATACATCAGTATGTAAAAGTCTTAGTAAGTCACTTGCCCTTTTGCCCTTTTTGGAGAAAGACGTTTTGGTCATTTTTCCACATAAGCAAGATTCGTATGTGTTAATTGATTCAAGATCAAAATTTCCAAGAAGTCCATCTTTATGCAACTTCTTGATGCATTTCTCGTTTATATGACTAAGGCGATAATGCCACATGCAAGTCGTGCTTTCATGAGACCCTTTGAGTCGTTTGTTAGTTATGTTGAACACGGGTTTTTCCATTTCTAATATATACAGACCATTCATCATACAAGATGATCCATAACATAATTCTCCTTTATATATTGAACAACCATTGTTCTTTATAATAAAAGAGAACTCATTCGTGTCTAAATATGAGACCGAAATGATGTTCTTGGAAATGCTAGGAACAAAATAAACATTTTCATGTTCCATTACAAGCCCGCTAGGCAAATACAACTTTATATTTCCAATTGTTACGGTTGCAACCTTTGCTCTGTTTCTAACTTGGAGTTGTACTTCCTTCTATTCTTTAGTGCCTGAGGATGAAGGTTTGGAACCATTTCCAGACTTCATATCCGCCAGATACTTTGGGCAGTTCCCTTCCCAATGACTATTTACTTTACAATAATCACAATCAGAGGCAACAAAAACCTAAACCTTGGGAGGATTGGGTTTAGCAATCTTTTTCCATTTGCCCTTGTACTTAGAAGCCACTTTCTTTGGGGCACTTTTTATCTTCCTCTCACCAGCTCGGATCATGAGGACAGAACAACTCTTCTTCATGTCATCATCTGCAATCCTGAGCATCCCCTGCAGCTCTTGCAGACTCTTCACCATCTCCAGCATGTGGTAGTTCATGATGAACCCCAAAAAGCTGGGAGGGAGCGAGTGTAGGATAACGTCCGTAGCAAACTCTTTGCTCAATGGGGCGTTTAGCTTCTCTAGCTACTCAACATCGCTCGTCATACGAAGCATGTGAGTGTTGACAGAGCTGCCTTCAATCAACTTGTGACTTAATAGGTATTTAGTTACTTTAAATCTCTCATAGTTCTTGGTGTCCATGAATTGGCGCTGCAATTCAGGACCCATAGTACCTACAGGGAGACTTTGTATATCAAGCTCATCTTTCATGTGCTTGGTGTACAGAGCAACCTTATTTGCTTTGCCATCCTTAGGCTTAGCAACGACCGGTGAGTTTAAGACATATTCTTTCTTCTCTCGCTTTAATACAATAGACGATTCTTTAGCCATTTTTCTACAACGTTAAAAGTAAAGATTTTAGCTTTGTTCATGTAATGTTTTATTCAAATAATAAAACTCTCACTGCAAATTTGTTCTATTCCCTTTTGCAGTAGGACCAAGATCCCTATTTTCACTAATATATAAGCTAGCTGTTACGCATAATTCGGCTATTAGTTATTTTAGGTAAGCCATCTTGCTAATCACACCTTGCTTTGTGATTCTTGGTTTCGTTAAAACATCATATGTTTTTAACGAAGACTTTGCCCCAAGCCCAAAACTTTTTTGGAAATCATTGATAAATAACCTCACTCTACTTGGTTCGTTATGTCTTACATAACCCTTGACCACCAAAGATAAAAGAAGACGCCTACTGAGTAGAGAATCGTCAACCAATGAACAATAGTGTGAGAAGGATAGAGTAGGAAGGACATACTACTTAATTCGTGTGGGTGTGTTTTTTTATTAAACAATTCAAGCATTCTAAAAAGGTATGTCAGATAAACGACCGAAGGTATCCACCTCTAGTTTATCTTTGGCATCAGAACCTTTTTCATAAGCTTACGTTTATTTTTATGCTTAACGGTGCAAGCTTCATTAAAAAGGTATGTCAGATAAATGACCGAGGGTATCCACCTCCAGTTTATCTTTGGCATCAAAACCTCTTTCATAAGCTTACGTTTGTTAATATGCTTAACGGTGCAAGCTTCATTAAAAAGGTATGTCAGATAAACGGCCGAGGGTATCCACCTCCAGTTTATCTTTGGCATCAAAACCTCATTCATAAGCTTACGTTTGTTAAGCAGTCAGTTCTTTAAACTAACTGTAATGACTCTTACGAATATGTGAAAGCCGTCTACCAAAAAGATTACCGTGAGTTCCTTCACAAATCTATCTTTGACATCACGCTCTTTCACGTTTCCTTGAAATGATAAATCTTATTTATACAGTTCACATCAATTTAGTAAATCTCAATTTACATATATACTGGATCTTGATCCGGTATATCATTTATCAGTTTCTAATTCTTTATTTCGCAGCAATGCTTAGTTCCAATTTATACTATTTAAAAGCACATAAAAAATTTATATGGTTTTGCAAACAGATATTCTTTTCGGTCCATAAAACAATTAGTAATGTGACAAAGTTCCAATTTGGGCATGATGCCGTATTATGAAAAGGGGATCCCAGGAACGATCAGGGTCATCGGGGACCACTTTAAATCTAATATTTCCTAGATAGAACATTATTTCTCATCGTACGCGCAACAGCTCTTACTTTAGGTACTTCATTGCTTCATCACACTCCTCAATTAACTTTACTTATCTATAGGTTTTCGAAATGCAAAAGAGTTACATTTTGCCATTTCAAAAACATCTGAGTAATTTGGTAACGTGACAAAGTCCCCGTTTGGACCTGCTGATCAAAACACGTAAAAGAGGTCAGTCGAAAGAGTCCTAAGACACCTCTCATGACATAACCTTTATCTCTTGTGGGTGGAGATTAACAGCTCTTACTTTGGATACTCTATTGCTTCATCACATTCTTAGATATATTCAAACACGGTTGAAAGTGTTTTAAAACAAAAAATTTAAGAAAGCTTAAAGAAAGCTTAAATCTCATTTAACTTTCTCAATCGGTAAAACTGAACCAAAGAAATCTCATTTCTAATTGGTTTTGGACTTAAGCTGCAAATTTAAGAATTAAACCGATATGCGGTATATGCACCTCATTTGCATAAGTTATAACTTTTAGAATATCAATTAGCAGGAGAGCCTGGCGCTCTGATACCACTGTTGGGTTACGAACAGTTCAAAAGCCGTCAATTGGCCTAAGCTGCGAAAAGATCGTAAAACAAAAGTTTTACTTCTAACTTAAGCTAAGGATTAAACGAGGTATGTCAGATAAACTACTGAGGGTGTCCACCTCCCGTTTATCTTTGGCATCAAAACCTCATTTAATCCTTATACAGATCTACTCCATAATTAATTTCTAAAACTTTAATCTACTTACAAATTAAATAGATTAATATAACATTTATACCTTGATCCAAATTCGAATTGGATTGCAGCAGACTCGGAAGATCGAATCTGAGAAGCTCCTCTCCTCGGAGTATCAGACATCTGATACCTCGATCGGTGATCCACCAAGACGATCAGAGAGCGGCTTATTTCTTCTGCCAAAAATACCGTAAATCGATATATTCCGCAAAAACACTATTCACCGAGATAAGGACTAAATAAATATATTTACGACTCGCAGTTATTCAAATATGAAATACCGCTCCTTTCGCAAAAATACTATTTTCCGAATCCCGTAAATAACCGTAACCGAGATAGAGAGAAAAATATATTTATCGATTCGATCCTGAGTTAATAGATACAAGTCGATTTTGATGTGATTTTATCTCTCTCTATGCCCCTCTATTTATAGAAAAATGAGGAGGTTGTTTGATTACCAAAATACCCCTGAAAAAGCAAAATGACCATTTTGCCCCTAAGAGGTGGCAAAACAAAAAATATCTAAAATTTAATTTTCAAAATTATTCTTTTTGCCGACATCCTATTTTTTATTTATTTTTAATTAAGATTTTAATTAATTTTAATTAAGGTTTTAATTTGATAAATGACTTGCATTCCAAATTCAAACCATAATTAATATTTAAAATCTAAATTAAATATACATAAATATATATAAATATATAATTGTTCTCGACAATTATATTTCTCAGGGTTCGGTATCGATTTGGTTTTAGTATGATTTTATACAACGTATCGTATATGTTTATAAATTCAACAGTTATTTTTGCTTGTCATCTTATATGACATATATAATTAATTATAACCATCTTAATATTAATTATAACCTATTTATAATTAATCATTAAGATTCTCTGATTAGCTCCTATACGGTGTGACCCAATAGGATCTGTGTTATGTTGGTAAATACAATTAAAACCATTTTAACTTCTATAATCATATGAGTCATCTGACATCTGCGCTATGACCATCCAATTACACAGATGATGTTGTACTATGCAATATAACGATCCACTAAACATTTTAGTCGTGTTAGTTCTTTTGTCTCACAGTATCAGATTAGTTTCAAGGTAGGTGTGCGTCATCCTTGCAAACTTAATCTTTTCTCGATCTTGAGCAGATGTATCAAATATAATTACCCTTGTAATTATACTACATGCAGATAATCCCACTCTATCAAGGGGCCCAGTGATATTGTAACTCGTATGGAGATAATCGTACTCTAGGATCTTCATGTGTCGCGCCATCTCGGTTTACGGGTCGTCTCAGATCGGTTCGGGTCGAACTCAGGTCGTTCATGTGTCGCTTCTTTTCGGATCAAGGATCATCACGAGTCGAACCAGGTCGAATTCAGGTAGTTTGACTTTATCAAAATATCGGGTCAGAATGAATTTAGATCGAACCGAATCAGACAAATTTCTCGGATCAGGTCGAGTTCTGCCACCTCTAAAAACTATTGCGGCTAAGAGTCATTGCTCAGTTTGTATCAATATCTAGACATAATCACAATAAAATAAGATCCACCCAGAAATAAAACCCAAAGATCCAAACCCAAATGAAAGCCTAAAACCCAAAAGCCCAACACAAAATGAGCGGACCGGAGCGAAATGTGAGTGTCCCCCAACATAGCCACAAATGAGCAGAGCGAAAAAGAGTCCCACCTCAAAATGGTATCCAGGTGATGGCACCATAAGCAATCACTGGTATTGGTCATTCGCCTAAGCAATGTCCGCTAGTTTTCTATCTATCCAAAGAGCCTAAGCAATGATGGACCGGGGAATTGTCCCAAAACAATCCTATGAAATAATAATCCTCTTTTGGAAATTATAGAGGATTAAATAAACAAGATACGACCTTATGCTTTGAGATTACAAAAGCAAGATCACAGGAGTTGGACCTTTAAACAACTCTCATTCATGAATTCCAATGAAGAAATAACCTTACTCTATTTTTGAGAAGGCAAAAATTGAGGGATGACTGAGGAATAGAAACTGAGTGGACCCCCGAGCGAAAAGTGAGAAATCCAAATAAAATCAAAATGAGTGGATTGAAAGTGAGTTCCACATTAAAATGGTATCCAGGTGATGGCACCATAAGAAATCACTGGTATTGGTCATTCGCCTAAGCAACGTCCGTTGGTTTCCTCCATCTATCCAAGGCGCCTAAATGATGGACATGGTTATAAAATTGTCCCTACCTCATCTAATGAAGCAATGATCCTTCTAAAGGCATTGTGAAGGATGAAATAAACAAAGAGCACTATGTTGCTCATTCCCAAAAGCCAAAGCCGAGTCACACCAAAAATGGACCTCGCATAAATCTCTACGAACTCCAAGTCCCCCTCAAAATTAAATAGACAACATAGAAAAAAACCACAAAAGAGTAAACACCAACAACCGAAACACCAAAATACAAATGAAAGAGCCATAAATGCAATACAATCAAATACGTGCCACCAACAAAATATGGCCCAATATACATCACCAGAAATATGTACAAATAAAAATGCAAATGGCATCCAAGCTGAATAAGCTCAAGACTCTTGCCCTCTCAAAACGGCTTGAGACATTCGACCACGTAAAAACCTGGCCTTAAATCTGTCCTTCCTGTGAGCACTGCGACTGCGAACGGATTTGTGGTGCTACCTGAAAATACAAAGCCACCACAAAAGAGATCTAAATCAAAGGCCCCAAATGCCAAAACATGTGCGGTGCTGGTGTACGGAAAGCCAATAGAGCAAAAGTGGAGGCCCAAATGTTTAGTGCCCCAACCCAAATCAAAAATCATAACGCCAAAATCCAAAGCCACTATAAATGTGAAATCACCCTAAATATGAACAAAGATAAATAAAGGGAGCATACCCGAAGTAGAAAGGGATGAAACAAGCAATGTAGGATCATCAACTGCAGGTGTAGGCTCACCAACCGACTCTCAACCACATCGTCATTTGAAACCTCATTTGGAACCGCAAAAACCAGAACATCTGGCCACTGGATCAGGCACAGCCGCATCCCAAGTCACCGTATTAGTCGGTTCCCTCAAAGCTATCTGGGGCAGAGCAATTGCTGCAACAAAACCACAAAGTCCAAATAAAAAAAGAGAAACCCAAAGTCAAAAAGGGAACATACCCACATCAGAAAGAGAATATCGGTTGTCCCATCCGCAAAAACCCGATAGAGCCACACATGGTAAATCTCTCAAGGGTGGAACCCGCAAAGGACCACTCGCCCGACGAGGAAATAAAGTCTCGGCTGTCAAAATGGCATCGATGCGCTCTACATGCTTGCGCTGATAAAGTATTTCGAACTTGACATTCCTCCCCAACTCAAGAATGCAAAATTTGAGGCCGGTCCCAATAAGCCTCAAACTCGGGCTCATCCATCAAAGCGTCCTGAAGGTGAGTCAAATCCTCAAGTATCCCCTCATCAAAATCGAACTAGTAGGCACACTAATGCAGTGCGTAAGGCTCCAAAATAAATATGTCTCTCATGCGAAGGGGAAACCATCCATAGCGAACACTAATCATGAAGTCCAAGAGATCAGGTGACCTCAAAATGCCCTGATATGACTCATGAACAACCTCCCGATCAACGGTCCCATATATAAGAGAAAATGAACGAGCTGGAGAATCAAGCAGTGTCCTCTGGCTCAACCAAAATAAACTATGTGCTCCGGCCTCAGTAATGTCCGTGGGCTCAACCCCTGCAAGTCTGATCAAGATTGGCAGCTGGCTCGCCAAATCCTCATCGTCAGTGAAGGAGTATCACTCTGGCCACCTCAAATATAACCAACCTCCAAGAATATGAAGAGGTATGGAATGTCCTGAGTGAGAGGGATCCCGAGCAGTGGTCAATCTCCTCAAAGAAGAATACAAGTAAGCCAAAGAGGGGACAAAAAAAAAAATCTCCTCCCCAAAGAAATATAGGCTGCCACAAAGAAGACGGATGGTCTCAGAACACCTGGCTCCTCCCTGGGCACCACAAAGTAACACAACCACCAAGCTAGAAATGTAGTGAGCAAGATATCATTGCCATAACCCCTAGAGCAGAAATCTCGACAATGGGACGTGCGCCTGACGGTGAAATATGAAGGAAAGTCATCTCCAAGTGGATTCGCAAGATTCGCGTGAGTGCGGGCTGGGTCTCTAATGGCATTTGTGAAATGAGCAACCCAAGTAGCCAGAGAAACAAAGGAACCTCCTCCCAACAAATACCAGTAAATCTCATATACCCTCTTCAAAACCCGAGGGATAGCAAATCCACCACCAAGATGAGGCTGAGACATGTCCTCTCGTGTAAAATCAACCTCCCTATAGTGTGCCCTATGGATCGAAAAACCTGTCAAAGTGTCGATCACAAGAAGTGTGGGAGTCAACTCCATCCCATCCAAAAGAAAGGTGTTGGTCAAATAGTTCCATCGACCCGTGCAAGTGCAGAACACAACGTTACAATGCATATATCCAAAGAGAGAAAGAAATATAGCACGGTAGAGGCTGACCTCCTCCAAGTGATCTCTCTGTCGAAGCAACATACAACGGGTCCACTCGAGCTGACCGAGTACCGCATCCAAAGTATAACCCCTAAATCCAACTGCCTCCTCCCAGCGAAAATTCAAGCTGGAGACCATACGGGCAATCAAGAAACTAGTTTGCAAAGGAACGGGCGTGATCCTAAATGGACGAAGAAGTGGCACTTAGGTCGAAGTCTCAGGCCGTGCACGAAGTATATGCTCATGATCCAGATAGACCTCTATTGTGGTCACTCGACTGACGGGAATCAAAGAACCAAGATCTCCCATTAGGCCAAAATCGAACTCGCCAATGCGCTCAAAATTGAATTCTCGAAGCGCCATAAGCAAAGCTAAAACCAAAAAAAATCAAAAGCAAAGCATGTGGAAAGATGAAATGAGCATGCCACCCAAGAAAAGGGAAAAGAACAAATGAAAAGACAAGCTTGTCCCGAATCCTTGGTGTATTCAAGGACGAGAGGTGCAACCAAGCCGTATCCCATAAATGAATGATCAAAAGTCTCGAATCCTTAGTGTATGCAAGGACGAGAAACAAGACCCAATAGTATCCCACAAATGGATAATTAGCATGTCCCGAATCCTTGGTGTATTCAAGGACGGGAAGCATACCAAATCATATCCCCAAAGAGCAAAAGCCACCAAAAGATGAGCTTGTCCCGAATCTTTGGTGTATTCAAGGACGGGAGGTAAACCAAGCCATATCCCACAAATGGATGATTAATATGTCCCGAATCCTTGATGTATTCAAGGACTGGAAGCATACCAAATCATATACCCAAAGAGGAAAAGCCACCAAAAGATGATCTTGTTCCAAATCCTTGGTGTATTCAAGAACGAGAGGTAAAACCAAGCTATATCCTATAAATGGACGAGGAAAAGTCCTGAATCCTTGGTGTATGCAAGGACGAGAAGCAAAACCCTATCGTATCCCATAAATGGATGAGCAATAGTCTTGAATCCTTGGTGTATGCAAGGACAGAAGCAAAACCCAACAATATCCTATAAATGGATGATCAAGTCTCGAATCCTTGGTGTATGCAAGGACGGAAAACAAAATCCAACACTATCCCATAATGGATGATCAAAAGTCTCGAATTCTTGGCGTATGCAAGGACGGGAAGCAAAACCCTATCGTATCCTATAAATGAATGAGCAAAAGTCTCGAATCCTTAGTGTATGCAAGGACGAGAAACAAAACCAACATTATCCCATAAATGGATGATCAAAAGTCTCGAATCCTTGGTGTATGCAAGGACGGGAAGCGAAAACCTGCCATGTCCCCTAAATGGAAGATCATCAGACTTATCTCGAATCCTTAGTATATTCAAGGACGGGAAACAAACCGAGTCACAGACAAAGAAAGAATAAAAAGGAGCTTTTCTTGAATCCTTGGTGTATGCAAGGACGGGAAGTAAAACCAAGGTGCCCCCTTAATGGAATCCCCTAAATGGAAGATCAGACTTGTCTCGAATCCTTGGTGTATTCAAGAACAGGAAGCAAACTAAGTCACGAACAAAGAAAGAAATAAAAAGACGGACTTATCTCGAATCCTTGGTGTATGCAAGGACGAGAAGTAAAACCAAGTCGTATCCCCTAAATGGAATTCCCTAAATGAAAGATCAGACTTGTCTCGTATCCTTGGTGTGTTCAAGGACGAGAAGCAAATCAAGTCACATGAAATGATATCTACATAAATTCAAGAAAACCAACACTCATGTCAAAAGAATAAAAAAAAGACGGACTTGTCTCTAATCCTTGGTGTATTCAAGGACGGGAGGTGAAACCAAGTCGTATCCCTTAAATGGAATCCCCTAAATAGAATATCAGACTTGTCTGGAATCCTTGGTGTATTCAAGAACGTGAAGCAAAATCGAGTCGCACTCACATCCAATTCAAGAATTGATGTCAAAAGAAAATAGTTGAAAGATAGACTTATCTTGAATCCTTGGCGTATTCAAGTACGGGAAGCAAACCAAGTTCTACTTACTTTGGGGTCTCGCTACGCACTCCGTAACGACTACCTAACACGAGTAACTTGCCCAGGTTGGTAACTTGTCATGAACACACCAGAAGTCTATCCTAACCCCAGAAATGGTTGGATAATTTTCAAGTACTTGTCCAACCGAAACCCAGAAATGGTCGGGTGATAATCAGGTTGGTAACCTGTCATGAACACACCAGAAACACATCCTAAACTCAGAAATGGTCGAGTGATAATCTAGTTGGTAACCTATCAAGAACACACCAAGAACATCTCAAACTTTACCGAAATACTCGGCCCTACAAGCCTTAACTTATGAATGGTTAAGTGACACCTTGCAATGCCTCAACTCGATTTTTAAAAGACAATTGGGAACCCAATAACCCCAATCCAAAGGATAACCAAGCATCCAACAACAAATATGGACATTGGTGCTAAATGGTACACATAACCAAAGGAGGTTGTTTACCTCTCAAGAACCCACCAAGCACATCATATCCCAAGGAGGGTGGTCACCTCTCATGAAAAACCAAGCAATCCCAATCAATGTATCCAATTTCCCTGTTTTCAATAAGGTAGCTACCCTAATCTACTTCATTTAAGGAGGAGATGTAATAGTGTACCTGGAAAGAAATCAAGGAGGCTGTAGAAGAATTAGACTCTTGTACCTCACTAAAGGATTTTCACCAAACAACACACTTCAACACATGTATGAGGAAAGTTAGGTGTTAGCTACCATTAGAATAAGAGAATAGTGATGCACCAGAGAGGCTTCTTCGAGTTCAGGACTCTCATAAACCTCTCTGGTGGGTGGCTTTTGTTGGCACTTGAAAAGGCACTAATTATTAGCCTAAAAAAATAATGCAAGAATAAAGCAAGGCACAAGCATATCAAGAACTAAGCAAGGGGGTTAAATATCAGGCCAATTTAATTCTCAAGAAAATTCAAGGTCTTATTACAAATTGCCAAAACCTCAATTGAATGCAAAAGAGGCTCCCAAAATATTTCCAGGGATTTTACTAGATGTTAATGTGATTGGAGAAATTAATTGGAGTATAATATGTGCAATTAGCCTGATTGCCATATTATTAAATAATCACACATAATATTTTGAATTTATTCAAGGACCAAAGCTCAAAGAAACATGTCCAAATTATAATCATAAAATTTCTTCAGAAAATTTATGATTTTTAACTATATTTCAAACAATTTAAAATCAATTTGGAAAAATCTGAAAATCATCAAATGAAGGTGTCCTTTGAGCAGTCAAATGGAGAGGACAGTGGCTGGGGCTCTCTCTCATTAAATCTTACATGTGGTCCCCTCACCCATTTATCCAATCAAAATAAAGGATTAAATCCCTGAGCCAATCACAGCTTGACACTTGGCTAAAACTTCTCTCCCTCATTAAACATGACAAGTGGGCCCATAATTGAAGCAACCAATCAAACAAGGGAAAGGGATTCGAACAGAGCCAATAACAGGACGACGCGTGGCTGACCCGTGATCCCAAATGGGTCATCTTCTACATCTCAACTCAACTCAACAATGAAGAGTTCAAAACTCGATCTCCTCACTCTTGGCACGAAAATTCAAGTCCTATACACCGTTGGAAAGCCCAGAGTGAGGAGCGCACGATGATGCCATTAGTTTCTAGAGAGAAGCAAAGAGGAGAGAATGAAACAATGAGGAAACCTCACAGGTCCAAATGGGAAATGGTGATCTGAGCCTCGAAATGATGAGACATTTGCACAGAGAGCTTCATGAGGTCTCCACGATGTCAGGGTTGGCCTCAATTGAATTAAGAAAAAGGGAATCACTGAATGTGTCATGAGCTGACTTGGCTGCAAGAATGAGATGTAGGACTCTCATGTCAGGGTCTTGGCAAATACAACAAACATGCTGAATCAATTCAAAGAACCTAATTGCGTATGGTTTACATCCAATTGAGGCTTAATTTGGATTCAAACCTAATAATTCAAAAGGGCATTTTGCTGAGCACCTAGGACAACAGGCCTCAACAGACTGTGGATGCTTCTAGAAATAATTTGTTACAATTTACACAATATAAGGACCACCTAGATACTGCTTGGACCAATAAAAAGCAAGCACATAGATTGGTGCTGAGTTGTCACTCATCTAGGCCATTAGCAAGGCTGAAACAAAGGGAGAGGATCAATTGAGCTGTTAGAAGGTTGGCAAATGCAAGATACCCTCCCTGGACATTCTAACAGATGGCATGAGGGACCACAAACACCTAAAGGACCAAATTGCAAAAGACTCAAGGCTAAAGACTGAAGACCTTAGAATTTAGGGATTTTCTGAAAAAATTGGCTAATTGGCCTATACATACCCTTGTAATTGAAGGCAAAAACACCCTTTTTCTGTTCAAATTGTGAGAGCGGCCGATTTGCAGAGCACTTGCTGAGCTTTTCGCTCTCAACCCCGACATACTGCTCCAATGGAGCAGGTAGTGTTGAATAAAATTGAAATTGAGGATCTTTTGCTTAGTTATTTGTCTTTTCTTTTCTTTCTAGCCTTTCTTTGTACAAGCCTTTTTTTATTTAATTCTCTTTTTATTTTGTTAATTAGCTTTTGCATCCTATAGAATAAAGATTCTTCTGCATTTTTAGACTTTGCTGCATCAATTAGCATAAAAAAGGAAAATCAAGGCAGGGTCTTGATCTGATACAATCTCTTTGTACATATTTGCCCTTTTTTCTTCAAATTCTTCATTTCTTTCTTATATGCATATTGGAATCCCTTTGAGCATTTGCATAGCATTAAATAAAGAGAATAAACAATTTATACAAAAATCCTTTGTTGCATTGTTTTCATTTTGATTTTTGTAGCTGTTGGATTTATTAATTAGTACACCCATTACAGAAAACCGGAATCCAATAAGTGACCCGTTATGAAAGGGTGCAGACCCTTCATGAAAAGGTGCATTAATGTTATATAAGCCTTATCCTTATCTCTCTTCAAAAGGTCTATCAAAAAAACGTATGAAAAGAGATAGCCAGAATTAGAGAGAAACGATAGAGAGAACCAAGAAGTACTCTGTTAGGAAAAAGAAGGTTTTAGGCTGTGAAAAACGCAAGGCTTCCTGCTTCGGCTTATGATTCCTTGCAGAACCAGTGATACTGCTACGCTCGCAAGATCAGCTTCTTCACGAAGATTAACGGAGTAATTTGTAAGTTATATCCGTTAATTAACATTGGTATCAGAGCCCTTTATGGCAAGTATTCTAGTTTTAATAAAAAAAACGAATAGTTCTGAAAATTAATTTCATGTTTCAGAAAAATGAATAATTTGAAATTAAAAAAATTGAAATTATTTTTTCTGTATCATAATTAAATTTTTTTAGATTTAATTTACAAATTTTTGTTTGTAAATTCGATAAATCTAAATCCAAATTGTTCTGATAAAACGTATTTATTTGTATTAACTGTTTTGGAGATTTTTAAATGTATATTTTGGAGATGCATACAAAACAATACTCTTCTATAGTGAAAATGGGAGATGCAAAGCAAAACAATGCATCTTTAATAAATTTCGGATACAATTTGGTTAGACAATTTTTTTTGTCCAAACGAATCACAACCGTCCAAAGAACTATTTGGTGTGGACCATTTTTATACTTCGGGATTGTAAGGAATCCAATTATTATTCAAACAGCGGTAATGGATGGGTCCATTACTGTCGGAATTGGAGAATGCAATATACTGGTTCAAGGCTAAATGAACTTGGTCCATTCTTTCTAATGGACCGCGAAAAAGTGGAAATTCCCACCGGCGTTGGGGCTTGAACCCGTGTTTCTTGGGTGTTAGCCAAAGACTCGAACCACTACACTACACTAACTTTCTTGTTACTATATTGAACATATAATATATACATACATAAAAACAGTGGTCTCATAATTAAAAAGTGGACGTTTAATTTATGTAAGTGGTATAGATTTTTATCTATTTTAATTAATGATATTTTTTTTATTAAAGCAGATTAAAAAAATCTGTACAATAAAATTATTATTATTTGTATAATTTTAGTGGAAGTTTTACATAGTGAAATAATTAATGATAATAAAATTTATAGATTAAAAGATGATTGTTAAACTTAGTGATCCTTCGATTTTAATCTATATATATTATTATTATTATTGAATTGTTTCACAATTATTGTGAAACTAGAAATGTTATGCTGAGTATTAAATAATTTGTATTAAACCACCAGAAGTGTTATATGTCCTAACTTAGTTTAATTATAATTTCTTAGTGAAATGACATCTGCATCTAAGAATATTGTGGCAGAACTCAACAAGGGTGAAAAACTGAATGGCGATAATTATGAAATTTGGGCCATGAAAATTCAATATGTTCTGGAGGAACAAGAGGTTCTAACGGTTCTGGATCATATTCTAACCGAACCAGAAATAGGTACAACTGAAAAGCATATTAGTGACAAAGCTGCATATGATTCCTGGAAAAAGAAGAACTCCATTGCTCGCATTACATTACTGAGCAGTATGGAAAATGATGTTATGCGTGAGTTTAGGCAATATGAGATTGCAAAAGAAATGTGGCTTGCTTTGAAGCAAAAGTTAGATGGAACTTCTGTTACAAAATTAAGACAACTCATCATCAAGTTTGACACTTACAAGAAGCGTCCTAATCATAGCATGAGGCAACATCTCAGGGAGATGTCAAATATGATTAGTGAATTGAAGGATGCTGGACATGTTTTGACTGTTGAGCAACAACTTCAAGCAGTGATTCGTTCACTTCCTCATACATAGGAACACATGAAGGTAAATCTGACCCACAATGAGAATATTATAACTTTCAATGATGCAGCAAGGCATCTGGAACTTGAAGAAGATCGTATTAAGGCATCAAAGCCTCAAGAAACTGAATCTGCTGTGCATTTGGCTGGTTCAAGCTCTCATGGAGGGCAAGGCTAGAAGCGTAAGTCAAATTATGGTCAAAAGGGTAAATAAGAGAAAAAACATAAGGGACAGGATCGTGGCAAGGGAAAGGCTTCTCAGACTAGTTCTAAGAAGCGTAATAAGGCCAAGATCAAGTGTTTCAATTGTGGTAAGAAGGGTCACTATG
Source organism: Eleocharis quinqueflora (assembly GCA_964058865.1). Taxonomy (NCBI): domain Eukaryota; kingdom Viridiplantae; phylum Streptophyta; class Magnoliopsida; order Poales; family Cyperaceae; genus Eleocharis; species Eleocharis quinqueflora. The sequence goes on from CAXKVX010001064.1 coordinate 38,662, forward strand.
CTCGTGAATGCAAAGAGCCCCACAAGGTACAAATTACAAAAAAAAATTCATATTTTTCATATGTTTCCAATTCTGTTTTTATTGCTGACTCTCATCCTTTGTGGACTATAGACTCAGGGGCAACAGACCATGTAGCCAAAGATCGTGACTTGTTTGTGGACTTTCGTCGAATTCCGCAAGGTTCAAAATGGCTTTATGTAGGAAACAACTCTCATGTACCAATCAAGGGTATAGGCACATGCAAGTTGAATATGCATGGTGGTCTAACCCTCCTCTTACATGATGTTCTCTTTGCACCTGATATTCGACGAAATCTTGTATCTGTAGTAGTTCTTCTTAGATTTGGATTTACTTTGAACATGTGTGGTAGTAGTATTAAGTTGTATCTGAATGATGTGTGTTATGGTTATGGATATGTATCGAATGGTTTTATTATTCTGGATGTTATTAATATAATGACTTCTTCCAATACTCATTTTACTTTAATTACATCATATTCTGATGAAAATGTTGATGTGAATGTATGACATATGAGATTAAGCCATATTGGACAACAACGAATTGATAGATTACCAAGGAAGGCATGTTAGGCCAAATTGAAAGAGTTAGTCTACCAACATGTGAAAATTATTTAAAAGGAAAAATGACAAGAAAACCATTTGGAACAGGAACCAGATCTGAATTTTCATTGCAATTAATTCATTCAGATATTTGTGGACCAATGAATGTGAGGGCACGACATAGGGGTAGATACTTTATCACCTTCATTGACGATTATACGCGATACAATCATATATATTGATTTCTCATAAATCTGATGCTCTTGCATGTTTCAAGAAATTTATAACTTTATGTGAAAAATCAATTAGACAGAAAGGTTAAGGCCTTAAGAACAAATCGCGGTCACGAATATTTGTCTGATGAGTTCAAACAAATGTGTGAAGAAAAAGAAATACTAAGGCAACTAACCATATCATATACTCACAACAAAATGGAGTGGTTGAAGGAGAAATCGGACTCTTTTGGAAATGGTTAGGTCGATGATGGCTCAAGCAAATCTACCAATAAATTTTTGGGGTGATGCATTATTAACTGCTATCTATATTCTAAATCGAGTACCCTCTAAATCTGTTTCTTCAACTCCTTACGAACTTTGGAATAATAGAAAACCAAATCTCAGTAATCTGAGACCTTGGGGATGTGCTGCCTTTGTTCATGATTCATCTCATCAACATGGTAAATTAGGTCCACAAGGTAAAAAGAGTATATTTGTACGATACTCTGAACATTCTAAAGGTTATGTGTTCATTGGTGAACAATTGAGTGGGAGTGTAACATAATTTGAGTCCCGAGATGTCATTTTTTTTATAAAATGAATTTCCAAGAAATGGTGAGATAGGTCAAGAATTTTCTTTATACGAAATAGAGGAGCAAGATGATTTGATTGTTGCAAATCGTTTGGTGCATACTCCTGAGCCTCCAATAATATCTCATCCAAGTGGGAGCAAGTCAGTCGATAATGCTGAGCCAAGTTCAGCACAATCACAAATTAGGCATAGCAATCGTGGTCGAATTCCTAAACGTCATTTTCCAATCGAAAATGAATCTTACATGATTGTTATGCAAGATGAAGAAGAGCCAAGAAATATTTGAGAGGCTCTCACTTGTCCTGCTAAAGAGAAATGGATGAAAGCAATGGAAGAAGAAATGGAGTCAATGAGATCAAATAATGTTTGGAAATTGGTTGATCTCCCTGAAGGACGCAAGGCAATTGGGAATAAATGGGTTCTCAAGATTAAGTGTTTAGCTAACGACTCAATTGAAAGATATAAGGCATGTCTTGTTGCTAAAGGGTATACACAACAAGAAGGGATAGATTATGAAGAAACTTTCTCTCCTGTTGTCAGATTTACTTCTATACGATTGATACTAGCTATTGTTGCCAGTTTAGATCTAGAATTACATCAAATGAATGTTAAAACTACATTTCTAAATGGCAATCTGAAAGAAGAGATATATATGGAACAACATGTCGGTTTTGTTGCCGAAGATCAAGAGCATAAAGTGTGCAAACTGTTGAGATCTATTTATGGTCTCAAACAATCTTCCAGACAATGGTACATTCGGTTTCATCAAGCAATCATATCATTTGATTTCGAATTGATTGATGAAGATCACTGTGTGTATGTCAAGAGATCTAAAGAAAAATTTGTGATTCTATCGCTTTATGTGGATGACATATTGTTGGCTAGTAACAATAAAGAGTATGTGCAAATCATTAAAGAATGGTTATCCTCAAATTTTGATATGAAGGATATGGATGAAGCATCATACATTCTTGGAGTGAAGATTGAAAGAGATCGTTCCAAGAAGTTGTTAGCTCTATCACAAGAGCATTACATCAAGAAAGTACTTGAAAAGTTTCATATGCAAAACTGTAAACCCATTGATACTCCTATAGCAAAAGGCGAAGGTCTTAGTTTAAGAATGTGTCCAAAGACTCCAGATGAAAAAGCACAAATGGAAAAAGTTCCTTACTCAAGTGTTGTTGGCAGCCTCATGTATGCTATGATGTGTATTAGGCCGGATATGAGTTTCGCCGTTGGGATGGTGAGTAGATATCAAGCTAATCCAGGACATTCCCATTGGAAAGCAGTAAAAAGAATACTTAGATATCTGAAAGGTACTGGAAACTATTCATTGTGTTTTCAAGGAGAAAATCTGCAACTCATGGGTTATGCAGATGTTGATTGGGGAGGAGATTTAGATGAAAGAAAATCTACCTCAAGCTATGTTTTCTTACTTAGTAATGGAGCTATCTCTTGGAGTAGTAAGAAACAGAGTTGCATATCCTTATCCACAATGGAAGCTGAATTTGTAGCGTTTTTAGCAGCAGTACAAGAAGCAGTTTGGCTTAAAAAGATTTTTGAATCACTTGGGTTTCAATGAGAATGAAACTAACTCAGTGTTGGTATACAGTGATAGCCAAGCAGCAATCGCTTATACAAAAGATTCCAAGTATCACTCAAAAACCAAACACATTGATACTAAGTATAACTTCGTTAGAGACATGGTGGCAAGAAAGCAAGTTTACATGCAGTACATATCTACGCACAAAATGGTGGCAGATCCTTTTACAAAGGCAATACTTAGAGATGTATTTATTGGCCATGTTAAGTCTCTAGGGTTACGTAGATTGTAATTATATTTTTTATTGAACAATATGTTATGTACATTTGTTTTTTGTGGGATAAATGCAATGAATGCTATTTTCTTATTTATTTATGTGATAATTGTTACAAATTATTAAATACCAATATATTTAGCATAACACATGAGATATAAATTGAAAGGTATGTCAGACAGTTGATTAGCCTTCTCACATAGGCAATCGCTTCTATGTATTAGTAGGACATAGAAATGAGATTGATTTTAAGCTAAATATGATACAAGATGTGAGAGCAAATGCTTAAAATATATATATCGCCTTGATAGAGAATCAAGATGAGGTCATATGATAGTATAATGACCGAAGGTGAAATATCCACTATTTACCTTAACTGTCTTATGCCAAGTGGGAGTCTTATTATTAGATTTATATGATAAGTAGAGTGGTGGACTCAAGCTAGATATTATGTATATCTGAACTATCACTTGTACGGTATTGAATTTTAAATTAGACATACACTCCATAAGAAATGGAGAATAATACCGTAACATATGTTTCATACCATATGTGCAATTGACCAATAGGGTAACAGAAGATATGATCCCTTCTTCTTTGTTGTGTGAGACCCGCGGGATCAAAAGGATCTCAAAGTACTCTTTGATTTTTTTACTAAATACTTGAAGTTTCTTTTCAATTAGTTATTTTGGAATGTTGCTGATGATCATGTATGATGCGATATAATGTAACATATCTGGATAACAATTGATTTGGAATGAAGAGATTCTAGATAAAAGAAAAAGATCATTTTAGTGTTGCATTAAGTTATATTCACTGATGCACCAATTATGTTTATGTAACATAATTGTGAATATATAAGTATGGTTGTATCAATATATAAAAGAGATCCTGTAATACTTAAAAATGCAACTTGATGATCTGGGGTACTGCATATTTATTCAACTTAGATGTTGTTATACATACCTAACAGTTGGATAACAACATATGCTCTCAAAATTAAAATATGCTGGTCACGGCCTATTTCTTTGTATGAATTTTAACAGAGACAAGAGATTACGTTCTTTTAGTTTATAGCGAGTATCCCATTTTGTGCGAGTGGGAGATGTTGGATTTATTAATTAGTACACCCATTATGGAAAACCCGAATCCAATAAGTGATCCGTTATGAAAGGGTGCATACTCTTCATGAAAAGGTGCATTAATGTTATATAAGCCTTATCCTTATCTCTCTTCAAAAGGTCTATCAGAAAAACGTATGAAAAGAGATAGCCAGAATTAGAGAGAAAAGATAGAGAGCACCAAAAAATACTCTATTAGGAAAAATAAGGTTTTAGGCTGAGGAAAACGCAAGACTTCCTGCTTCGGCTTGTGATTCCTTGCAGAACCAGTGATACTGCTACGCTCGCAAGATCCGCTTCCGCACGAAGATTAACGGAGTAATTTGTAAGTTCTATCCGTTAATTAACAGTAGCTTTTAATCTATATCTCTGGATTTGGAGCTAATCCAATTTCCATAAAGATTTGATTAAGATCAAATAGTAATACCTCTTATAAGTAGATCTTTTCTTTTTATGCATTTAAAAAAACTTTATTCACAAGTCTTTTTGCACTTATAAGCATCTGAGTTGCCTTTTGAAATAAAATCGAATCATTACAAAAGTCAGGGTCTTTCTACATATTTCTTACTAAAAAGAAGAGATCATAGTTCTTGCATCCTTAAATAAACTCTTGCCTTGATTCAAATCTTGCATTCAAATTTAAAAATTAAAATTTGCAAAGAGCTTGTTGCTGACACATTGTTTAGAAAGAAAATTCCATATGCAAGGGCTAAACTGCAAATGCGCCTAAATGAGGGTGATTCAGGAACAAAATTAGCTCACTGGGTCAGTCAAGCCCCATAAATGCAAATGAAATTCAAATAAAAGCTAAAATACAAATTGATCCTAATTGAGGATAATCTTGGGGGTATTCTCAGCAAATTGTGCATGTGTGTATATTGGGTGCATGTAACCAAATTGGATTGTCCCCTTTAAAATCAAATCAAAACAAACTCAAACCAGTCCCCTTTGACTTGCTTATTCTGGATAAGCCCCAAATCACTCTTGTTATGGGAGAAAAATTCAGGAATTGAACTGAAATTGTGCCTAACCAAGGATACCAAAGGGGAAATGCTAATGTGCCTCTTTTGAAATGGTTGCATGAATGAATGAGAAGGCAGGCTCATTTGATGACTTTGAAAATATAAACTGAGCTAGGTACTAGCTCTGATGCTAAATGCAAATAAATTGTGCCTAATTATGCCCTTGAAATCAAATCAAAGCCAAAAGTTGTCAAATTCCAGTTGAACTGACCAAAATCTCCAAATTAAGGTGGATTAGATAAAGTCTTGGTGTCTCTTGTGTTAAACAAAGTCTGACTGCACCCTTTGAAACCAAACAAACTTGATTGAGGGCCTGTGTACCAAGCTGGTACCGTGTCGGTACCAAACAAGCATGACATTGAATACTAGCTCAAACCTTGAAATAAACAATCAAACCTTGGTACTAATCAATCCAAATCTAGTGTTGAGTGAAACCTAAGTGCCTTGGATAGATGAAACGAGTTAATCAAGGTATATTCCTCTCGACTGTGACTGGTACCGAGCTTATGAATCAAAGTAACCAAATTGGTGAAAAGGAAATTAAACCAGACCAAATTAATTGTATCCTAGCACTTAACCATGTTCCTAAAACACGAGAAAACAAAACAATTGAAACAAAGAGAAATCAAAGAAACCAAAAGTTCAAAGGCTGGTTGGAAACGAGAGTGGTTGTGCCACCTCCCAGGAGGATCTCAGGCGATGATGCCCCCAAAATGGACTCCCCATGGTCCTACGATGCTCCAGAAGTAATTGCAAGGAGCCAGGACCATCTGCATCATCGAAAAAATGGTGGTCAAAGCTGACGAAAGAAGAAGAAAAGAAGAAATGGAGAGGACCCAGATGAAAGAAATGGAGAAGGCCAAGATAGTTCTGGTATAAATCAAAGGCCCATATCTAAGCAGTTAAAATCCAAGGGTCCAAATAAAAACCCTCCTTAAAAGAATGGATGATCTAGATCTAAGTCTCTGACCTAATCCAACGGCCAAAATACAGACCTCTCTTATAAAACTTCAAAGCCCAAATTTGGATGTTCAAATCACATCCAACGGTTGTCAATAAATTTCAGGTTTAAAATGAAGTAAAGAAAATTTTTAAAATGTCAAATCAAGTGAGAAAAATATAATAAAAATATTTAAAATTTTCTAAAATCATGCTCTATATTTTTAGATGATATTTTAGTATGTTTTGAACAACCTAAATCACTGTAAATTTCAAAAATCTAATAAATGATATTCTTTTATTTTAATAAAAGAATAAAAATGATAAATTCCAAATAAAAAGGCATAAAAGTATATTCCTAAATCCAAAGTTCATAAAACCAAATTTAAAAGGAAAATTTCTCAAAATATCTCAAAAAGCCCAAAATTAAACAAATAAATCTCAAATAAAACTCTCAAATGAAATAAACCAAAAAATGCATGAGAAATAAATAAAGGAAAATTCTCAAAAGTCCATATATGACATAAAACCCTCAAAAGTTCAAAACCCAAAAATGACACTTAGTCCTCAAATGTCCACAAATGACATAAAATTGTGAAATATTAAAAGGTAAAAAAAACATATATATATATATGAGGAGAAATTCGTAGCCGCCAAACTTCCAACCGATAGCAACCGCTCCATGATAAAAATGTAAATGACCAATCCGGACCATTGAAAACATTCTCTATATTAATATAGACTTGGAAACCAAATTTTACATTTTTTTTATTTTTTTTTGCTATTTTATCGGATGGATTGAAAATTTATTCTAACGATTTACAAACATCCAATTTTCAACCCTTCCGATAAAATAGTAAAAAAATTCCAAAAAATATAAAAGTTGGTATCCAAATCTACATTAGTATGGAAAATATTTTTAACAGTCTGGATCGACCATTTATCTTGGTATGATGGAGCGGCTGCGAGCAGCTACGAAATGGATGGTGGCTACGAATTCCTCCTATTCCTATATATATATATATATATATATATATATATATATATATATATATATATATATCTTTCTAAGTCCCTAAATGACATGAAAGGAATAAAAAAGAATATAAAAGTCCTTAAATGACATTTATTTCCATAAAACCCAAAAATGATGTAAGAAATAGGGCTGCAAACGAATCGAACTCGAACGAACTATCTTGTGTGAAACATAACAACATTCGAACGAGCTGTGTGAAGTTTGAGTTTGATTTGATATTGATTCGAATCAAACTCGAACGAATTACGAACTACAAATTTTTCTTGTTGTCCGACCGTAAAATAGTAAAATGAGATGACAAAGAAGAGAAGTATTATCTAATAAAAGAGAGTGAAGAGGATGATGTTGGCAATAGAGAGAGTGAGTGCGAACTTACTAGAGATTATCTGAATCAAAATAAGAATGTTGGCATTAAAGATGAATGGACCAACTATCTCTGATCGAAATAAAGGTGAAGTAGATAATGTAGTTGAGAAAATGAGAGAAAAATAACAACAAGATTTGAACTATATAGTTCATGAATAACATTAGAATGAATTGTGTCAAGTTTGAGTTTGATTTGATATTAATACGAACGAACTCATAGCACATACTATAAATATATGTATAGTCTCAATATCATTTGACGACTAAGATCTTCTCATGATTCGAAATGTTAGTTCACGAACTGTTTCGAACGAACTGACCCTAATTTTAGTTTGATTCAAAATCATTTCGAACTAGTTTGATTTGATTTGAAATTAGTTTCGAACTGATTTCGAACAAATTTCGAACTTTTCTCGAATCGAACTCGAACGAATTATGAACTACGAATTTTTCTTGCAGCTCTAATAAGAAACTAATAAAAATCACAAAAAACATAAATGTCCTTAAATGACACAAAATAAATAAGAGGTCCAAAAATGACATGAAATAGCAAATTACATAAATGTCCTTAAATGGCACAAAACAAATAAAAAATCCAAAAATGACAAATGAATCTTTTTAAATAACATAAAAGAAAATATCTCAAAAAGATATCTTCAAAAATCCATAAATGACATAAAATCATAAAAGAATATAAATGATATAAGTGATATACTTCAATATCCATAAATGACATGTCTTTTCATAAAAATGATGTAAGCAACATGTAAAATGTATAAATGTCCCTAAATGACACAAGATAATAAAATCACACGAAGGTCCATAAATGACACAAAGTCATACAAATGTCCATAAATGACATAAAATTGTAAAAGTCGAAATGACATGGAAAGAACATAAAAGTCCATAAATGACAATGCTTTGAAAATAAGAAGATCAGAGCGAAAATAAAATTAAATCTTAGTTAGTAGACAATCTAAGTTGGCTTAATAATCAAAACATTGCCCCAAAATTAAATCACCTTATAATGATGTCATTTTCAAAGTCATTCAATGTATCCCTCGTTGCTCAAGAATGATAGGTATTGAGGGCTGAGATAATCCCTCATGTAAATGATGGCAGGGGCTTGCTCCTGACCAGGACATTGAACCCAGGACCTCATTGGTTGAAAATAAGCAAAACTCTGAACGACTGTGTGCATCCAAGTCTACCTAGATGTAGCACGGGCGCTTGGGGCGACCTCTCCTCTTTTCCAACAAAATGCCTCCTCCCTCATCAACAGAAGAAAAGGAAAACACCGAGAGCGAGCCGGGGCACCAGAGAGGGCGCCGACACCGGGTCGTCCAACTTACAAACTTAGCGAATTCGGTATCCCAGGGTAAAATAACGCTTAAACACTGAGCGGCCTCAAGGCACACACTCGTTGGTAAAAAACGAACCCGGTGTCTACTTGCCATACCAAAATAAGGAACCGATTGTCCGTACATAAAAGAATAATAAAGGAGTCTTCATGTACCAACCAGGGGTCAAAGTGGAGCTCCATCCTTTCCCTGTACCCAAATTGACCACCAAAGGAGAAATAACTCTTCGGACGCACCCGAGATCTCTCAATAAGCCAGCTAAATAAAATAATAATAATAAATATGAACAGAATAGCTCCAATAAATAAAATATGGTACAGTTACTTCTAGACTGAGATATCAAACCTTAATCACTCGATTGAGGAAAAAATATACTAATATAATAATAACAATAATAAAGAGATTGAAAAGTAAAAACTCTACTGGCACTATGAGCCATCAAGTGATGCACTCAATGAATGAGTGCAATCAGATACATATAAAGACATCTCATAAAACATATCCTATGAGCTATGTTAGACACCGTAAATATGTAAGCCTGACTCGATGCCCTCACGCTAATTCTGACTGACGGCCACTCGGCCCGTACTCTCAGCACTCACCATTGACGTCTAAAATATCCTATTTATATTCTGAAATAGCTAACTATCATGTAATAATACTAATATAATAATAATACAATATGTATATCATATCTCACATGCAAGCATGAAATGCAGATGCCATGAATGCAGGTAGGTCCAATAGCTGGTACAATTTACCGTTATGCGTATGACAGGTCAAGCCCTACGGTCCTTTATCAAGTTCAGGTAATTTGGTACCACATTTCAGATAAAAGAAAAATAAAATTTGTTGGGTTCGATCCTATACAAAGAAAAAAATATATAAACCCCAAGAACTCGCACATGGGAGAACTTGAGAGCTTAACATAGCCGACTCTACTCCGGAGGAAGCTCTGCAGCAGCTGTGTTAGCGTCTATAGGGTCAGTTGCAACCCCATCCTCCGCAAGAGGATACAAGTCAACTATACCTCCTAATTAAATCCTCCTAGACTCGTACAAAGGTTTGCCAGAATCATAAAACAATACAGCAATATTCCTAGACTCGTACTCGTACAAAGGTTTGTTTGAATCACTAATCACAATCATATACGTTCCTACAAGAGGAATTGTGATACCATACCTATGATCTTTAACATAGCTCTATTCCTCTTCGGTTCACCTTGAATCCGAAACAAGAACGGCGTCGAGTTCGTGCTAACGTCCTCTTTGTCCGCTCCTAGGTTTATCGCTCGTTACGTAATCGATTGCTTAATCGATAAATATTTAGCAAATATTTAGAGGAAGAGAAAAACTTAGTTGAAGTTGTAACCTCATAATCTCTGGCTAAATATGATATTTATAGACTCTAAACATCATATCAAAACTCTTCGAATTCCTTTAGAAATTAAGGCACTAATGAAATTTAAACCGGCACATTAACTGCTGACCTTTCAGCACTAAAACTGCCATGACTTTCTCTGGAGAACTCCAAACGACCTCAAATCTTCACCATTGGATTCTACACTTCAAGGGCTTCAATTTGCATAAGTCATTTGTCCAAATTGGTTATCGTTTGACCTTTCAAATTTCTGTTTAAAGGAGCCTTAAAATCTGACCCGAATTTGAAGCCATAATTATGAATCTTTTCTCTATCTCTTTATTTGTTAAACAAATTATATTGGACTTTGGGATTTAAATAAATTTATATCTCATAATAATATTCTCATATTATTATAATAAGAGCATGGCTAAAATAATATGCATAGTACACCACATAACGTACTATGCGTCCATTTGTATTTAATTTGGTAATTAAATTGATATTTAAGTTGCTCAATAAATTCTTCATATCAAAATCTTGTTGGAAATAAAATTTCGTGATTTTTAGACCTTTCTTACTATTTTTTAAATATTTTTTAAAAACAGCCCAGAAATGGCACTTTTGTAGTATTAAATCTGGATTGTTTTTAAAAAATATTTAAAAAATAGCTAGAAAGCTCTAAAAATCACTAAATTTAATTTCCTACAATATTTTCATATGAAGAATTTATTGAGCAACTTAAATCTCAATTTAATGGCCTATATCTATATGCATAGTACAAAATGGGGTGTACTATGCATATTATTTTAGCCATGCTCATTATAATAATGAAACTTATATTATACTCATAATATACATTTTTAAATAAATTTATTTTCCCGTTAGGAAGTCACATCACGTGACATAATATTTTAATAATTTCAGTATGTACCTTTATTTCATGCAACATGAAATCTCGTACATAAAAAATATTAAAATATTTATTCTTGTTTCCCGTTCAGTTGGTGTGACCTATGTTGAGGATCTATATTATGTTGGCAATGAAATAAAACATTTTATTCCATAAACTGTAAGCGGTATTCTAGCTATACATCACAGTTACCCAAATAACACAGATGTTTAATAAATCTTTACAAAACACGATTTTTCTAGTAATGTTATCATTCACATTACTTGTGTCTATTCATTGTCTTATGATATTATAATTATTATACAAAGTAGGATTGTGTCATCTTTGTATTATAATTGTTTCTTGGTCTCTATTAAATAAATGAGCATGGCTAAAATAATATGCATAGTACACCACATAACGTACTATGCATCCATTTGTATTTAATTTGGTCATTAAATTGATATTTAAGTTGCTCAATAAATTCTTCATATCAAAATCTTGTAGGAAATAAAATTTCGTGATTTTTAGAGCTTTCTTGCTATTTTTTAAATATTTTTTAAAAACAGCCCAGAAATGACACTTTTGTAGTATTAAATCTGGACTGTTTTTAAAAAATATTTAAAAAATAGCTAGAAAGCTCCAAAAATCACGAAATTTAATTTCCTACAATATTTTCATATGAAGAATTTATTGAGCAACTTAAATCTCAATTTAATGACCTATATCTATATGCATAGTACAAAATGGGATGTACTATGCATATTATTTTAGCCATGCTCTAAATAAATTATAAAATTATAACTGCACTTCAGTTATATTGAATCCATTTATAATTCTATTTTATCAAGAAGCTCACAAAATATCATTTCTCATTATTAATTGATGAGAATTGATCGTACCGACGGGAAGACTTACCCAAATACGAACTTACATCAAGCTTTCCAAATGTTTCACAATGTACAAAAGAAAAAGGTCAATTGTTCATCAGAGAGCAGTATGGATGAACTTACAACAATTAAATTCTGATACTGTTCAGTCATGTGGAGCCCAGAAACAGAGGCCCATTTTGGGATACTACTGATTTTAAAATGTTAAATTATGTTAGGCCTAGAAAATGTCCCAATAAACATTAAACAATAAACAATGGATGGAAGTGAAGAAGAAATTACCCACTACGTGTGTTGCACGAGTGCGGGTACGCGTATCATATTCGATACAGTACGAGTGCGGCGATACAGTAATTTTAAGAAATCGCGAATACAGGTGCGGATATATATATAATAAAAAATCATATTATATATTAAAATGCTTGAAATTTGTTTTTCTATTCAACTTTTTTTAATATATATTGATACTTATGAAATAACAAAAAAATATAAGCCTTTGATTAAATATTTTCTTGACAAAAAAGTTCATGTTATATCAAAAATAATACTATATAAATTATGTAGTGTGATTAATATTATATAATATACACAATTGTTTATTTAATATTATTAAAGAACTCAATCCGTATCCCAAACGCATCCAAAAACTCAATTCGTATTCAAAAACATATCCGAAACGTATCCAAAAATTCAATTCATATCAAAAAACGTATCCTAAACATATCTTGATCGAATCTGTCGGTCAAATAATATAAAATAATTAAATACGGCACGCGGCGTATTCGATAAGCACTCACACCGTATTCTAGACGTATTCTAAGCCAGGTCCGATACGCATACGGCATACTTCAATGAAGTATCTAGCCCACGACTGATGACGCGATCCCTTGCTCTTCTCCGTCTCACTCTTTCTGTCGTTACTGGTGCCTAGTGGAAGCTCCCACGCCTTTCTCTTGAGCATTTCGTCGAACACCCCTTGCATCCCCTATCTCGTTCGTTTTCTACTGTCACTACTGTTGGTGCTGGTTGTTCCAATGGAAAGAGGCAAGGAGAAGAAAGACGTGGTTAGACTCGAGAGAGAATCTGTTATCCCTGTTTTAAAGCCCAAGCTCATAATGAAGCTTGCGTATCTCATCGGTACTGAAATTTATTTAGTCTGTACCTTAGTTAACATTTTCACCTTTTTTTGGTTCCTTTATATTGAAATTTGTTATTGTTTTTTTTTTCTTACTGATCTGATAGTGGATTGTTTTCAAGTCTCATGTTTATTCTTCTATTCGAGTATAGGAGCTTTACATTACTTGCATCACTCTCAGATTTAATTTTCACTATTGGAATCTGGTGGTAAACCCTAGGAAAAGTTTAATGGTTATTTTATCTTGTCCATTTTGGCATTATTCGGGATTAGCACAAATTGTGCGTTGTGGGATTTAAAAATCCCCTATTTTAATTTGGAGTTCAAAACTACAACATATCCAAACCGAAATGTTTGCAATGTTTCTGATACCAGCTGGTCCCATCATACCGACATTGGTACTAGTAAAGTAGGGCTATAGTAGATTCCACAAAATGGCTTTATATCTGCATCTGCAACTATGACCTTGGATTCATAATTTCTTTTGTTTGTTTTTAAAGAGCATGAGACAGACCGTGCTGATTTCTTGAAGCTATGCAAAAGAGTGGAGTATACAATTCGGGCTTGGTATCTTCTCCAGTTCGAGGATATGATGGTACCTGTTTCTTCCTTTGCTTCATAGTAGGAAAAAGAATAAACCCTCTTTGAAAGTGACTCTGCATTTCCAAGCAAGCATTAATTAGGTAGTTTGGCCATGATCACACAATTATATCTTGATTTAACCTGTTATGAATTGTTAGACCTTAATTGTGGGAAAAAATATTATTCCTCTAAATATGTGTAATAAAGAGCGGAAGTAACTACCTGCTTAACAAGATAAAATAGTAAATTGATGATGGTGCTAATTTCGATTAAACTTGTGATAGATTGTGACTAATACGGTACTGTACTAGATGGTATATACTAGTACTAGTAAAATGCTTTGTTGCAAAAGCTGGAACTTTGGAGCTATAGGTACCTATCTGTTTATGACTTTAATTATGACATGATATGTTTTCAGGAGCTTTATTCCTTGTTTGACCCGGTGTATGGAGGACCGGTACTAGAGAATCAAAGCTTCTCTCCAGAGGAAATTGATGTACTTGAGCAGAATTTTCTGACCTATTTCTTCAAGGTCAGACGGATTCTTTTTTTTTCCTATTATTTTTGGGAAAAACTTGAATACACCAAAGATAGGTACACTAGGTACTCCGAATCACTTCTGATTGTTTGATTTTGATCTATAGTGTGAATCTTGATGTATTCAACAGTCCTGAGTGACTCGGAGTATCTAGTGTACCTATCTTTGGTTTACCCAAGTTTTTCCCCTATTTTTTCCAAAAAAAAACTTAGGATTCTCGAATTATGGTTTAGTTCTGTTATAGACTTATAGTGTAAAATTGATAATATTAAATTTTTCTCTCTACTGTTGAGCTAAGGCTGTAAAATAACACCTACAAAGAAACAGTAAGTTCATAGCAACTGATGAGTACTAGTGGGTATCACTATCAGAAAGTGTAAATTGCCTTCTCCAACTATATTTGCATAAGATTATTCCCTGGGTAGAATCAATTCACTTTATCTGTCTTCTGTCTCAAGAAAATGGATTGCATACTCTTTCTGTTTTTTTTTTCTCTTCTGTATCTTCTTCATTAGCCCCACCTCTTTTCTTCTTCAACTGATAACGGAAATGGGAGAATTAAGAAGTGGAAATAAGAAGAAGATAGGGGCAATGAAGAAGTGCAAGGGAGGAGAAATATATGGAGGTAATGAAGAAGTGGCAAGAGGAGAGCAATTGAAAAAAATGAGAACTGATCACGTTTTTTTTTCTTTCTTAGTTGGGACAAGTAGATCTTTGTTATGCAATGAGCCAATATCAAAGTTGAGGGTGAATTTGTGATTTGGGTGTAGTTAGTCATCTTCAGAAAAATTTACCCTACTGATTTGATTCTCAGGAGAGAAACTCTTTTGAATTCCTGAACATGAAAATAGCTTTCTTTAATATATTTAAACAGACCCTCTTTTTTCTTTTTTCTTTTTATCTCATTCCATATTTAACTTGATAGAAAATTGTTAAACAGATGATGGAAAAGAGCAACTTTAACATAGTAACTGATGAAGAGATTGAGGTGGCACAGTCATCACAGTACTTGTTAAATCTTCCAATTAAAGTTGATGAATCCAAGGTTACTTTGATAAACTTTGTCCATTTCTTACTTTAAATTTTACTTTAATTTTCTTTATTTTACACTGTTTTATGTTTTTGCACAGCTGGATAAAAGACTTCTGTCAAACTATTTCAAGGAACATCCCCATGAAAACCTCCCTGAGTTTTCTGATAAGGTACTTTACAGTTAATTGAACAACAACAACAACAACAACAGACCTTTTGTCCCAAACAAGTTGGGTAGGCTAGAAATAAAGTCCATATTGAATTTCATTTCCATAAGATTGGCTGAATATTTACGTTGGCTCGCCAAGCCTATCACAACCCTCCTTTCCGGGCTTGGGACTGGCTATGTAAAACATAGGCGGAGTTAGCAAAATTACCCCTACATGGTCAATATAAATTACAGAGAGTTTGGTATTTCTATGATACACTGGATATGTAAACATATCCAATAATTGAACCAAACACAATATCTCAAATTAAATAGGGTCATTTAGGGCATATTCACATCTTCGAAGGGCAAACATGAGATAAACATGAACAAAAAGAAATGGAAAGAGGACATACATCATCGGACTCCTCTTTCTCTTCAACCTTCTCTTCCTTCTTGGTCTCGGTAGCTGCCGGTGCAGCTGCGGCAACTGCAACACGACCACCTGATGGAACTGTTATTACACTTAACGCAATAACAATGATGTTAGTTTTAGTTTTCGGCTTCTGTATCATTTCCTGGTTCCCTAATAAGTACTATTTGACTGCATTAGAAGTTGAAAATCATTTGCTTTCTAGTTTACACAGTCTTTTTCTAAAAGAAAAAAAAGTTACTCATGTCTTTAATTTAACTTCATATACATCATATTTTTTGTTTTTTGTTTTTTGTTTTTGCAGTACGTGATATTCCGGAGAGGAATTGGCATCGACCGTACCACTGATTATTTTATAATGGCAAAATTGGATATGATTATATCACGTATCTGGTCTTGGTTCCTTGGGAAGACAATGCATGTTTTTTTCCTCTTTGTCTTTTTCTTTATTTTCTTTCTTGTTGTAGCTGATTTCCATTATATTTGGCTGGTTCATAAATACCAAAACAAAATCAATTATTTGATGAAATGCAAAATTAACTAAAACCAACTGTCCCATTGGAATGACACATTTGTGGAAAGTGATGAACAATTCGTAAGTCTAAATATCATATTGTTTTCCATGACCAGGCTTGACAAAATATTTATGCGAAAAAAGATATCTAAGAAGGATATGAAGAAAACTGATGAGATGAACGAAGCGGAGCCAGGGGAGGAGTTGTTTGTAGAGAGAATAAGGCTAGAGAGCATTGGTTTGAGGTAACTGTTTTTTACTTCCTACCTCTGATGTTATGCGTATGGCGCTAATGTACCATAGAATTACTATTAAGGATCCATGCTTCAACTATTGTAATTTCACTTATTCCTTATCATGTCTGATTTTTCTGCTGCTTTGAATTGTTCTGCAGTATTCACAATTTACTAGGCAAGAATACAATGCAAGAGCCTACCTTTGATCGCATGATTGTGGTATACAGGTAGCCTTCACATATATGTAACTTATTAATGCATAATCTTACTAGATAGCACATGTTTAGTATTTTGTTTTCTCTTTGGTAAGAGCTGTGCCAAAGCCAAAATGAACCAGTGTGGGTTTATGTACTGCCTGATACTGAACCTGACTTGTACTACACAAATTTTCTTTGGTTTTAGGAGGGCTGGAACAAAAAGCAAACCAGAGCGAGGCATTTATGTAAAGCATTTCAAAAATATTCCGATGGCTGATATGGAACTGGTTTTGGTGAGTGCAATATAACCACATGAAAGCATCACTCGGAACAAAATACTTCTATTATCTATGATTCTTGCGCACACACACATACACACATCTGCAACTCTTACTTTGAGAAATCATGTACCTCTCTACTTTATCTACTTTGTTTACATAAGAGACATCCATTGTAATTAATTTTTTTGTTGTAGCCTGAGAAGAAAAACCCAAGCCTAACTCCAATGGATTGGGTCCAGTTTCTAGTTTCTATTGTAATTGGCCTTGTAAGTAATCTTTCTGCAAATACATAGTTGTTGCTAGAGGAGCTATCTAACGCTAGTGACCATCTTTTGTTTCCATTAATAATTCGAAACTCAAATTTCAAACTAAAACAGTGAACCATTTGTTGTGTTCAATCTTGAGTGTAAAACATTCACATCAAGAGTTATGAACTTAGATTGTTCTATATAAAGATCAAGGAACCAAAAGTCAATGATTCGTTGTGATTTCTTTGGTCCATAATTTTACTACCTTTAGATCTTTCAATATGAACTTCCATTTTTTATTGATGTAAATGCAATATTCTGGAGACAAGACTAGATCAGAACTCAGCAGTTCATATTTTTCATTAGAAATTTAAAATTTTGATTGTTAACAAAAAAAAGGAAAAAGTTCATGGTCATGATGGGATGCAAAAACATGTGAGCATCAATCCCTGTTGTTCTTTTCCTTTTACAAAATTTATTGTTTATTTTGGTATCTTTCGTTTGGTAATAGTTTAGTTTACTCTTCATAGGTCACACTTGTTAGTTCACTTGAAATGCCCAAAGCTGATATATGGGTGGTGGCCGCCATTCTCTCTGCTCTTGCCGGCTACTGTGCTAAGATTTATTTCTCGTAAGCCTTTTTATGAAATATAACTGTTTATACTAGTTTATTGAAAATATATATGTCAAGATACAAATTGAACTAGGAAAAATGTCATTACAACTGCAGCCTTAGTACCAGTGGGTACTACCTGGTCTGCACCCAATTGCTGAGAATGAGTTAGTTTTATAAAATGTCTTGCTTTTTTTTTCATTTTCTGTGTTTGTATTCTGCAGGTTTCAGCAAAACATGGACACATATCGAAATTTAATAACAAAATCAATGTATGACAAACAGCTAGATAGTGGAAGAGGCACTCTCTTACACTTATGTGATGATGTGATCCAGCAAGAAGTTAGACATATTTATTTTCAAATTTGAATTACTTAATAGGGATATACTAATATTCCCTGCATTTCTTCACATTTTCAGTTGCTAAACTTTTCAGGTGAAAGAGGTGATAATATCTTACTTTATTCTGATGGAGCAAGGAAAGGCGACAGCTACGGTATGCTTTTCTGCAAATTTGTACGTGCACCAGGACATTTCTAGGCTGGTCAAATACCAAACAGAAGCATTTTTTTTTAATTCGTAACTAAAATTGAAGTCCTTGAAATTACTAAAGTTAATATAAGAATGCAAATGAACAATACGTAGAGGAAATACTGATCACATTCAAACAGGATCTTGATCTAAGATGCGAGGAGCTAATACAAGAAGAATTTGGCATGCAATGCAACTTCGATGTGCATGATGCTGTGCAAAAGCTAGAGAAGCTTGGCATTGTGCAAAGAGTAAGTTATTACAATTCATTTTTCCTTTTTTAAAAAAGCTTCTTCTTTCTAATCAGAAAAGTCTCATCTATAACTCTGATAACCTCAAGATGTGCCCCTACGGAAATGAGATGCATCCTGTACACCTAGCTGAATACCTTAATACTCTTTTTTTGTTTTTTTATTTTGATAAAAGCATCCTCCATTCACCACCTCTCTTTTATAAGACTAAGTCACCTCTCAAGTCTTATGGTGGGCTATTTGTCAAATTTGGTTCGGACATGTATTAGTTTAGCATCCGTAAATTCCATATTATCACAATGCTAAATTATATGTAGTGTGCAATTTTGATAGTGAACAGTGCTCAAATGCCTCTCCATCATATCTTTTAAAGACCCAAACAACCTCCTTTCTTACTGTGCAAGATATATCTATGGTGTTTTAATTAGCTTGATTCCAGTGCTTTTGCTCTGTTCTAATTTTTGTAATTGTATAAGCAATGTTTACTTTATCAAAAGAAAAAATGGATTGATGTTTCTTGGGTACATGATCATGTCCAGGATTCAATTGGAAGAATATATTGTCTTCCTCTAAAGACAGCTAATGACATAATTGGTCCTACCACAGAAGAAATCGTGCTCAAAGCCAAGCAAATCACTTGATTATCTTTTACACTTAGCGGTAATTAACTATCCTTACCTTAACCTAATGTTAGGCCACCATCTAACAAAGGGTATTTGGTTTTGGTATATACCTGAGACCTAATTCAAACCAATTGCTCACTTGGATTTCGAGACGATGCCAGGGGATTTGGAGTCTTTTGACCTAATTCAACTTGATCTCGCTTTTAGATTTGGCTTTTCATGCTGGATAAAGGCTTACCTGAGCAGAACTTATATATGGTTGGTCAAATGATAGTATAGTGAAACTTTTTCACACTGTACCTACATGTACCAGGTCGGTGGTGTTCTTTTCTTCCTACTGCAATTTATGCATTACTTGCTACATTGTAGTGATTGGGAAGAAAAAGCTACAATTGTTATTTGTACCATAACAGCTAACATATATCACCGCTGGCACCAGTTTTGGCCTTGTGATGACCTTGCTTGTAGTTCAGAAATTGTGTGCTTCGTTCTCAAATATGTGAGGTTTTTGCACAGATTGCAAAGCTGCTGGTGGCGACAATTAGGAGTTTTGCACAACTTTCAACTAATCTGGCGGTGTTTAAACATATTTTTTCATATATTTTTATGTATTATTTTAAATTTCTGTCTCAGTAATTATCAGAAGCAACAAAACTGCAACCTTTGTTTAATTTTAATCTGTAATCATGTGGGGTAAAAGTTATTCTGATGAAATGCTTGTGACGGCAAATAAATTTTGTTTATTAATTATCCTTAATTTGTGAAAAAGAAGTGCAAAGAAAAAGCTGAATTTGATCTATCTTGCCCCATGGCCCCCATCCTAAAACACGTGAAAAATGAATATGCCATAAAGACCAAAACAAGAACCAATATGTTTTCAACTTTGACCTCTTCTTCCGTTTAGAAACAGATCTATTTTTTTTTCTTGAGGGGCAAGGTAATAAAGTTCTATTGTCCCTTCACATTTATTTTATATAAGTGTAATTAGTATTATAATATTTTGTGATATTTTAATATTTATTGTAAATCAGGTGATATACTTATAGCTAAAGGAGACAAGTTCAGTCTTACACAATATTCTAAAATTGGTTTAGGAAAAAATGCCATGAAAGACATTCTCTATGCGTTTGTTGTTGGCGGTCTTATGTATGTTTAAGTATGCACAATATTTAAGTAATTAGGTATGGAACATTGGAAGACTGTCAAAAGAGTCCTGAGATACATGAATAAGACAAGAGACTATATGCTCATATATTGGAGATCGAAAAAGTTCGAGGTCGTTGGATATATCGATTTTGATTTTGGAGGATGCATAAATAACATGGAATCAACACTCGAATACATCTACATGATGGCGCTATATTGTGGAAGAGTACTAAACAAACATTAATAGCACCATTCACAATGACGATCGAGTTTATGGCATGCTACGAAGCTTCAAACCATAGTGTATGGTTCAAGAATTTTATCACTAGACTGAAGGTAGTTCTTACTATTGAAAAATCGTCGACGTTGTTATGTGATAATAATTATGTCGTGCTCTATGCGACAAACAACAAAAGCTCGATCAAGTCTAAGTACATAAATATTAAGTTTATGGTAGTAAAAGAGAGAGTACAAAACAATGAATTGAAGATAGAATATGTGGATACAGACTTCATGATTGCAGACCCCTTACAAAAGTATTACCAACCAATAAATTTCATGAGCATGTTGTTCGTATGGGTGTAGTACCTATGTTAGGATAGTTAGGGAAATTATGAGAGTCTGATTTTGTTTTTTTGTTCTATGCTATGTAATTTGTAACAATAATGACATATACAAATTGAGATTTGAATCTCATTGTTTTCTAATTTTAAATTTTTTTTACCTCACTAAAGTAAAGATAAGGGGTGATCCATTTGAAACTAGGTACGTATAATTACACTCTCGTGTAATTTTCGAACTATATGTCAGAATCTAATTTATGTCATCCAACTTGTATTTGGCATTGTGATTTTAGTCGGGATAGTCATGCAGAAAATGTGGCGACACCGCTTAAGTTCCTTGCTGGTACAACTGGTGGACCGAATTGAGTAAGAAGTACAAAAAGAAAGATAGAAAAGTTAATGTAATCTGCGTAGATTCACGATATATGTAATCAAAAGAATCACACTTGTCCATGTAGAGATTGTTGGAATTGAGACATCAAATCTAATAAATAAAGTTTGGACTACGTGTTATATGATTAATATATCTATATTGTCACCTATGTTACGAGGAGTAACATCGGCTATGCTGTAAAATATGACTAATTTTATACAAGGCATAATACATATTTCGTTAAGATTCTAAGTACAAATACATGTAGAACAATAATAGTTAATTATAATTGTTTTGGACCGATTGTGAGTAATTAAATATACATTGGTGTTTATGTAAAGTTAGAATATTGTTTTGGCTGAACTCAACTCAATTGGATCAAAGCCCAAGCAGAACAACTCAAAATGCAAGTCTATTGCGGTCGCATAAGGTCCTTTGCGGCCGCAATGGAATAGGAGCGATTTGACAATAAATGTACTTAATTTCAGTAGATTGCGACCGCAATGAGATCTTTTGCGGCCGCAAGAGACTTGGAAGAATTCTTGCCAAGTTTGGAAGCCAAGTCAATTGCGGCCGCAAGAGACCTACTTCGAAGGCAGAATTATCTGCCTAGATTAGCCGTATCGTTCTAACTGAAAATCTTTTGATTTATACCAAATTCCTTGCACATATTTACAGAAGTGAATATGATAATTTGAAAAATAATTGGAGAGAACATAGGTTTATATATTCCAAAGAATATTTGATAATTAATTATGTATCTTTCATAGATACGTTTTCACCAATATAAATAGCGCTGAGTCTCCAAGCATTACTAATAGTCAAGCATAAACTCATGCAATAGGGCACATGTGTTGTGCATAGTCAATCATTTCTTTTTTCATTAAAGAAATATACTTCTCGAATTATTCGTATCCTTGAAGAAAAGAAAGACGTCAGAAATTGCTTGGAATGACTTGTTAGCGAATTATTTCGAGCTCCTGCAGGCACATCTCCACCGACTTCTCAAGGAATTGCAAGAAGACCGGACGAGAGATGGATAATAAGTTTTCTGCTTCCGCTTTTTAGTTGTTTCAATCATTTGCATGGAGTTTCTTATTTTTGAATTGTAATTGTTCAGTCATAATTTATAATTTTGATAAATGGCTCAAACCCTAAATTGAAATTGCACCAACATTGAGATCATTGGATATTCTGACTCCAATTTTGTGGGATCTCAAAATAGCAAGAAGTTCATTACCGATTATATTTTTATGTTGGTCGGAGGAGCTATTTCATGAAAAGTGCAAAACAATCATTGATTGCAACTTTTACCATGAAAGCAGAATTTGTATCTTGCTTTCAGGCATCAAAATAGGCGATATGACTTCGTAATTTTGTCACAGGACGACAGGTAATGGAGACTATTCAGTCACCATTGAAAATTTATTGTGACAATAACTCAACGATGTTGTATTCAAATAACAATAAGAGTTCAACCAAGTCGAAGCACATTGACATTAAGTTTCTAGTTGTTGAAGAAAGAGTTCTGAATGATTTGATTAGTATTGAGCACATCGATACAAATTTCATGAGCTAACTCGTTGACTAAAGGTTTGATTCCCAAAGTGTTCCATGAGCATGTTGCTCGTATGAGTATAGTTTCGGCATATGATGTTCAGTTTTAGTGGAAGTCTGACAAGTTTAATTTAGTGATTAAATAATTATTTATATATTATATGTATTTACAGATATTCAATTGTATAATATGATGCACTCCAAAGTTTAAAGTTTATAGAGTTATAATGTGCATACATATTATTAAATTTCGGTTTATTGTGCATTTATTTGATCTCAAAAGGAGGAGACCAAGTTGAAAACAGACACAGATCATATTTCGTGTGATTTTTATTATGCACATTCATTTCATGATTCATGTCATTCAGTTTGTTAGCATCATGATTTATGTCGATCTAGTCACTCATAAATGTGACGAAAACTGCTTAAGTGTTTTGTTGATATAACTGATGCACAAAATTGTTTAACATTTAAAGTGACAAACAATAAAAAGCTCTCTTAATATATAACTGAAATGTTACATACATATTCCAAAATTGGAGATTGTCTAACAATTTAATGGATTGTATGAGACGCCATATAGTACATACATATTTTGGACTTACGTATTATACAATTATATATTAATTATATGTCATATCCATAATAAGTGATCACTTAAATATATATAATATGGATATAAAGTGTTGCAAAAATGAATCCTTAAATGTGCATAAAATAAAGTTTTGTAATTATCAGTTTGCTGATGGACTAAAATGTATAATTTTCATGCATTCTTTCTAAAAAGCTATTGGTTTTCAAGTGATAAGTTATGAAGTCTCTCTCTACAACACATAACAAAAAAAATGCTACTCTCTCTAACAGAAAAATAAAAAGAGAAAACACTACAACAGAAAAGGGCTTTAGTGTCGCCTAATTATCACCGAATCTTAGTGTTATTCGGAATTAAAAACACTTAATGGTATTAGCCTCGATTATTACCTAAAAAACCAGTAATAAAAGTCTGTAGCTTTTGAATTTTTTTAATTTAATGCCGATTTTTTATTAAAAATCGGTGAAAAAGTTACTTTTATCACCAGATTTTAAGAAGCAACCGGTGATAAAACTTTTATCACCGGATATTAACAAACAACTGATGATAAAAATTTTATCACCGATTTTTTTAAATAAACCAGTATTAGTAATTTGGATTTATAAAACTTGCGCTCCAACTCATTTTTGTCTCTCCCTCCTCCCTATCTCCCTTGTCTCTCTATATATACCTCCATGTCCCTGTTGTCGCACTCCTCTCTATCTCTATATTCACCATTTTTGTTCTTGTTCTTCTCTGTCAAAAATGGTGAACTTTGAAGAGAGGGGGTTCGGAGAAGCGACAAATCGTCATTTTTATTCTCTCAATATCAGATGCAAACATCGATCTTCTTTCTATTATTGTTCTCTTATTTATTTATTTTTATTTTCTTAGTTTTTTTGTTGTCGTTTATTTATTTATTTCTTCTACATTTTTATCTATTTTAATTTTTTAAATTAATCTTCTATTTTCTTGTTTTTTAGTTTCATTTATTTACTTCTAATCTTCTGTTTTCTTGTTTTTAAATTAAATTTAAATTTAAATTTGAATTATCTAGGCGATTTGACAGCTGTCAAAAACTGTACGTTCTGCAACCAGTTGTCAGGATACATAATGTAAAGTGTTTTTTCTTTTTTATTTGACTGTTATCACCGGATTTTTTATAATAATCGGTGAAATATACAAGTTAAGACATACTCAAAGACATCAAGATTGGGCAATTTCAGAGCTGTACATTATCATAACGCATGCTCAACCTGTCATAATAGATGCCCAACCCATCACAACGGGTGCCCAATCCGTCATAACGAGTTCAAGAGAAGAAAAGCTGTAGAAGTGAAGGTTTTCCACAGGGATGCATTATTGTAACACATCAGAGACCCGTCACAGCGAATTCTCAACCCGTCACAACGGGTTCCTGCTGAAGAGGGCCCTGAAGTTAGCAGATCAAGCAGAGAAGGGCAATTCTGAAAAGCTACCAACCCGTTATAACGAATTCGGTAACGCGTTGAATTTTTGTAACGCAAGAGCTCAAAATCAAGACTCCGAGACTTCAAGATGTGCTCAGCCTATATATACCTTGGGGTACGAACTTGAAAGACATCAGAACCCCCCAAACTTTCAAGCATTCAATTGAGCACCAGAAAAAATACTAGTCTTCTCATACAAATGTCTAACCTGAGAGACTTAGGATAACTATAATCGTCTAATCGTCAATCCGAGAACATTCATTCTTGCTAATTTCTAGCATTTTGTGCTCTACATTTGTATTATCAAGTAGTGCATTCATGTTCTTGATTGTGTAGTCAATCTGACATTTTACCTTATAGAGTGGTGTAGCCCCTTGCATAGGTTTAGGAACCTAAGATTGATTTTCTTATTGAGAAAAAATCAAAGATAGGTTTCACAATTGTAAAGAACACTTGTTGTTTAGTGGAATCGGTCCTGAAAGGAAGTTCTGGTTTCGGGAGTCTTGTGGATGTATGCTTAGTTTGTTTGTAAGTCGAACCACGTTATATTGTGTGTTCTTGTGTTCTCTTGATCTTTACTCTCTCTCTTTATTATACTTGTAATTTGTTATCTTGATTTGCTCAATTGCTTTTAGTATTTGCATGTTGAAATTTTAGTTAGGTGATTAAGGTCTAAAAGCTTGAATTGTAATTGTTGTGAACACTTCCGCACTAGCGCTTAGGACGCCTAAAATTCTAACAAATATGTATCATTTAATTGAAAGGAAAATGTTCTGTAAATACCAGAATCGATACCGACTATCGATACACACATTATTATGTGTTTAAGTTATTATGCACATTATTTGAGTTATTGTGCATATTATTTTTGTACTGAAAATGTTATTACACATGTTAACAAAATAACATGCATAACTATTTCAGTATAAAAAATAACAAGCATGATTATTTAAGTACAAAAAATAATATGCATAATAACTCAAATAATGTGCATAATAACCCAAACAAAATTCATAATAACATGCGTATCGATAGTCGATATCGATTGTGGTATCTACGTATCAGTTCCCTAATTAGAATATATAATGCGAATCTCAATGCAATTAAACAGTATAATTGAGTGGAGTATCTAAGGAGTGCCTATCTATATGTATTTAAGGTTTTTTTTTTATACTTGCCTTAAAAAAACGAAAGAATTCTTGAAAAAGATACGAAGAGGGCTTTATTCTAGCCAAATAGAGAAGTCAAAGAATATTTGTAATCGTGCAACATGCATGAGGTCACATTAGTTATGACATTAAATGATATTTAATTTGAGGGCTTTTTATTGTAGACCTTGTATATTAATGCACTCATGCATGCACCTTCTCCACAATTAATCTCTACATGCCATACAAAAGATATACTGTTTAACACATCTTTCAATATTCATTTGCTTTTGTTGATTCAATGGAGGTCAATGCCATTACCGGAAGGAAGAAGCTGAAACGAGAGGCCGTACGGATAGTGAAGGAGTCGGTTGTTCCAATTTCCAAGAATAGGATTGTAGAAGAGCTCAACGGTCTCATGATCGGTATAATTCTTAATTAAATTTTGACCTCAATATATATTCCTCCGAAATTTTGAATTGTTTTGTAGATCATTCTTCTTGTTTTTTTTTATAACTTGTCTAGATTATTTGGTTGTTGCATGCATGCTCCATTAGTTCTTCCTAGCATGCATATCATGTACATCTCTTCTGAAACGTTGTTAATGTAATCAAGTTATTGTGATGATCATATAATATTCCTTTCCCTAATTCTAGTTGTCAAACCATTTGTTGTAAGGAGTTGTTTCATGCATTATGTTTCCATTGGGACCCAAAGTATCATTCTTTCTTTCTTTTTCTTAGTGATGGACAAGAGATTTTGTTTTTAGACGGAATTTTATGTATATCCTTCAAAAATTTTACAAAAAATTTAAAAATAAGTATTTTTTCTCTAAATTTAAATATTACTATTTTCTCTTCGAAATTTCAAAAAACTCATAAATTTACTCAATTTATTATTTTTATATTAAAATATATTAAATGTGTAAAATATTCATTTTTATTCTTTATTAGAAGCATTAAAAAATGTAGCTTGTTTAATAAATAAATGTCGGTCTTTAATTTGATCGATTTTTAGGACAAATTAGTCATTTTGTACTCTTGACGTATATCTCATGACATGTAGGTATAAATTGTGTAGGTATCAAAAGTAGATAAATTAATAGTTTGCTCTTGAAAATCGATCAAATATCAAACCGATATTTATATAAAACAAGCAATATTTATTTACACTTTTAATTAAGGGTAAAAAAGATGTGTTTTAATGCCACTGGATATACATCAGTAGTACAAAGTTACTAGTTTATCCTCAGAAACCGATCAAATATAGACCGATATTTTTCATTAACAAGCTACATTTTTAATGCTTTTAATGACGGATAAAATGTGTATTTTACACATTTAAAATGAGTTTTAATATTAGAAACATTAAAGTGGTTAAATTTGTAGGTTTTTAAAATTGCGAAGGAGAAATATGTAATATCTAAATTTAGAGGACAATACGTAATTTTGAAATTTTTTAAGAACAAATGTAAAATTCCGCCTTGTTTTATATCTCAAAGTGATCTAAAGTCTTTCGATGACATTTAGCTTTTATTGAAATTTAATGTCGGCAACATCTCACAGAAAGGATATTGGTTTTAGCCACTAAAATAAGAGCCTTGAAATGTCATTCTTCTAATCTGTAAATTTTAGTGAAGTATATCAAATTTACTGGCATTGATGAAGCCTGAATTTAAAAATTTTGGTAAAGTTGAGAACCGAACAGATTTGTTAATGTGTTTATGCTAATACTACTTTACTAAGAGCGATTAACAGTAGATAATACATGGAAGCTAGAATGTATGACAAAATACATCTTGTTCATTATTTCTAAATATATTCATGTTTTTTTTTAATTATGTAGCCGCATCATGATATTTTTTTACTCTTTTTATAATGTTGGGGCCACGTAGTGTGTCTATAGCTACCAATGACATTTCTCTGAATACTTTGAATACTTTTCAAGTTTTCTGGTGCATCTAAATATATAATTATAATAATATTATCATCTCTACATTAGAAATATAGAAGAAAGTCCCAAAAGTTCAATAGAATGAAAGAAGAAGGTTGACTTTTCTTTGAACAAATTAGTTTAATTTATATAGGCCAATAGATTTAGATTTTTTGCTCAATAAATTCATCGTATCAAAGTATCGTAGAAAATCAAATTTCGTGATTTTTAGAATTTTATTGATATTTTTAAATATCTTTTGGGCTGTTCGTAAAAATTCATTTTATTATTTTCATATAAAAAATTTATTGAGCAACTTAAATCTCAATTTATTAAGCTAATTATATATGCATAAGACAGAAGGAGGTGTGATATGCATATTACAATAATCTTGTTCTTTTATTATTATTGTTGTTGTTGTTTATCATTTTTTTCTGCTATTCTTCAAAAGAAAATGAAGGCGACCGTTCCGAGTTTTCAAAGCTATGCAAGAGGGTTGAATATGTCATCCGTGCTTGGTATCTCATACATTTTGAAAACATGATGGTATGTATGACAATATCTTTCTTTTCTTTTCTTTTCTTTTCTTTTTTTTTTTGCAATCAAATTTAATGCAATCAACCGATTTGCTCATTACGAATTATTTTCTGAAACAGTTTTATTTCAAAAAATATATATAATTGCTAACATATAATTCTTTCCGAAGTTAATAAACATCTTTATAATAAATATATCTTAATTTTAGTTTTAAAACAGCGTTTCATTTTAACTAACTTGACAATTTTTATAAATAAATGTTGAATTTGAAATCCAACAGAACACAAATGCATTATAAAACTATATAAATAACATAAATTATATATCTTTATCCTATTTATATGTGTAAGAACATCATTATAAATTCCTTTTTTATTTTTTTATTTTATTTGATTTTTTTAAGATTAATTCTAGTTTACATATAGTACGTATTTGAGAAAAAAAATTGTTAGACTAAAAAATTAAGATTGCAATGTTTTCGATTATTTAGATAGCACATCCATGTTTGGGTCAATTTAGAGACGTTTAGTTATCCATCAAACAATTTAAAATGTTTATGATGAATGATCAATTAAATTTTAAATTAATACAAATGTGATACAAGCTCTATTAACTGAGAAAACACAATGCAATTTTAGTTTTTATTTTGAATAATATGTAAATTAATATATGTATCATAAAAGTTGAATGTACCATGTATAAGTTGGATATGGATCCGCATCGATCTGCTGCCATTATTTCTCTGTCATTATTTCGGTGCCATTAAATCTGAGCTCCTGCTTTCAATCTAAACGGTTGTGATTTAATTCAGGAGGTCTTATTATTTTATGAATCTCACTTGTCAGTCACTCAATGGCGACGGGCTGCCATCGAAATAATGGCAACTGATCCGTTTCCAGTTGGATATATGTATCATCAAAATTGTTGAAGTTGATAATATCCCCCTCATATCGTTTCCTAAAGACAGATACACGGAATTGGAGCACCTAATGAAGAATAATTCCATTGCAGGAACTATATTCTCTGTTTGATCCGGTTCATGGTGCCTCAAAAATTAAGGAAAAGAAATTGTCTCCTGAGCAAGTCGACGAGCTAGAACAGGAATTTCTCTCATATTTATTCAAGGTATCATGAATTCAATACATTATCTAATAAATTTTTCTGTTTACAACAAAGCTCTATATGCTATTTCTATCCGAGTCTTGCAAATGTAACGGTAAGGAATAAGACTTAAGGTTCGGGGTTCAAGTCCATTGAGTATTATTTTGAGAAGGTTTTTTTCAAATTTATTTTCTAACTTGTTTGTTTGTAGATGTGTTGTAAGTTTATGGACAATGAATAAAAAATATATCCAAAAACGGAGAAAACCCAATTAGAAAATATGAGAAAGGAGAAAAACAATATTAATAATACAAAATAATCGATAAAAGAAAAGGGAAAAGAGACGACGGATGTAAGAACAGATGTATCGTTCTCGTGTATCATGTAAACGAAATATTTATACATTTGCAATCTCATTGGCACCTAAAATTTAATCTTTGTTGGTTACTCCGAGTAGGTGATGAGGAAGACCAACTTCTCTATTGTAACAGATGAAGAATTTGAGGTTGCACAATCAGGGAATTATCTCATCAATCTTCCCATCGTGGTTGATGAATCGAAGGTTTTAAGCAAATAATTGTTATGCTTTCGCCATACATTTTTTAGAACAAAAGCCTAATAAAAATTTCCTGTATTTTTCAGTACTAGTGTATAGTAATTTTGTTTGTTGCATAATAGGTTGATAAGAAGCTGTTGTCGAAATATTTCGAGAAAAACCCTTGTAAAAACCTCCCTGCATTCTCAGATAAGGTTACAATTAATCTGTGTTTCTTCATAATTGTGTTGTATTTTTCTTCTGCAACTTAACAGGCACGCATGTACACACGCTTATTCTTCAATTATTGCATGCAATGTAGTGTTATAAGATAGTACATCTTTACCATCTATACATATAATTAGTGAACAATTGAATATCACATGCAAGCCTCATATATAACACTAACTATTAGTGCAACTGAATATAATTTTAGTATGTAATATTTCGAAGAGCAATTGGGATTGATACCACAACTGCTTTCTTCTACATGGCAAAATTGGATATAATCATATCTCGTTTGTGGTCGTGGCTCCTCAAAAAGAGCAAGTACGTATTGCCAATTTGCCTATTTCATTGAAACTATTGATTTCTTTTAGATTATATATATTATTTAGTGGACTTATAAAATACACAAATTCAGGTTGGAAGGAATATTCAGTTTAATATCTTCTCCAAAATCACTGACTAGATCAGCAAGTGATTCCTACAAAACTGAAGAAACGGATGAAGAATACATGACAGTGGAACGTATATGTCTACAAAGCATAGATATGAGGTTCTTTCCACTTTAACTTTCTGGTACTAATCAAATATATAGTAAGTTGATACTTTACCATAATATATGGTTTGGGTAATTATATCATACATTCAACATTTACTATATCCAATTGAATTCTATTTTAAGCTGTGAAATTTTAACATTCCAAATGATCTTACCAGAAAAGACTTCGCTTTTGGCTCAGAATGCCACATTTTGACTCAGAAAATACTATATTTTATCCTGTTACCAGTACTACTTCCTTAATGCCCCTGTATTCTCTTTTTTTTTATTCTTAACTTGTTGTGGTGTTCAATTTCATGATAAAGGTGCTAAACTGTTAGTAAGTATTTGGCGACTTACTAAACACCTTCTGTTAAAATTACGGTTACCTGACGTATTTGGCGACTTACTTGAGCACATTGTTCAAGTATATTTCTGAAATCCAAATTATTTGTAATTTGATCTTTTAGTTTGCTATTTGAGGTTTCAGTTTGGGGAATCTGTTAGGCAAGGTTGAAATTCAAGAGCCTACATTCGATCGAATGATTGTGGTGTACCGGTATGCCTATCTAATATACAAAATGTTTCAGCAGATTTAACCTTTGTTCAAATTAATAGGAAATGAGAGCACTGCAAAATAAATTAATAAATTTAATTTATATGAATGCAGAAAAGCTAGCTCAAATAGTGAGGAAGACAGAGGCATATACATAAAGCACTTCAAAAACATACCAATGGCTGACATGGAGTTGGTTTTGGTTAGTTTAATTTTTTTATAAGAGATACTTTTCCAATTCATGCATAACTGTCAGGAAAATTCTAATGCACATAACATTTTTACAGCAGATCTACTTGATACTTCTGCACCAAGAAAATAAAATTCTAAATATTTCCTTCATCATATGGATTTAATATGTATCATCTTTTTCAATTTGAAGTGTTTCTGTTAATCATCAAATTTTCAAATTGGACTAAATTATCGCATCCATCAAAATAATGAGAAAAGGAATCTTCAATTTGGATTGGACGCTCTTGTCAAATATACGGAATTGATATTCCATATAAATGGATATACATGTGCAATTCCCCAAAGAAAGGTACAAATTTATTAGAACCTTGAGTTTAATCATTGCGTCAGTTTGGGTGAATCTTAAAAATTCTGGTAGTGAGGTCTGCAGGTTGATTAAAAGAGCACAGTGGATTTGAGATATTATAAAGATGTGTTGTGATTTTGCACGGTTAAACGAACAAATTTCCAAATTTATTGAGTTTTCTGTTTTTTCTGACAGCCTGAGAAGAAAAACCCAAGTCTGACTCCAATGGATTGGGTTCAATTCCTTGTTTCAGTGATTGTTGGACTGGTAAGTCTTCTTCAACACGATTCGTGTACAAATTTGCAAATGCAAAAAGAACTTTGCAAAGAAGCATATTAATTAGCTACCGGCTATCTCAATTCTATTCATTGATTTGAATATGTCCTGTTTTTCTACTTACAATCAATGTGCTACATATTCTTTTCAAAACATAATAGGTGGCTTTACTAACTTCATTGGAGTCACCAAGCACTGATTTATGGGTCGCTATAGCAATTATTTCGGCTTTAGTCGGTTACTGTGCTAAAATTTATTTCTCGTATGTGCCTTTGTTATCTTCCTTCCTTTGATTTTTGAGAGTATATATGATTCGTCATCTTTTGTTATCACTGAAGTAATTCAGTCTCAGAAAATTATTCCATAGTTCTCTAATTCATTTTTGCATTTATGAATTGAAAATATCATCCTATATTTCTGTCTATTTAGCTCTTTTTTAGCTAAACACACTTTTACATGTCCACTTTTTAGTTTCAAGTGTAAAAAAATATGCATGAATTGTTTCCTTACTTCAGGTTTCAACAGAACATGGAGACGTATCAAAACCTGATCACACAATCAATGTATGACAAACAGTTAGACAGTGGGAAAGGCACACTCTTACACTTGTGTGATGATGTTATCCAACAAGAAGTATGTTTTATACTATTCTTTTTTCATTACTTCATATATATTTTTCTTGAAGAGATTTTTATTAAACAAACAGTATCTAATGTACATATAGGTCAAAGAGGTGATAGTCTCCTACTTCGTGCTGTTGAAGCATGGACAGGCAACAATATCAGTAATCTTTCACTTGCGCTTAATCAGATTTTTAGAAATTTGTTTTGATCTGGTAAAGTCCATCTTGTACCAGTAATATAGTCTAAACTTTTTTTTTGTATGGACTAATATTTTCTAATACATTTAAACCTCATCTTTATTCCAAAAAGGGAAACAGTAGTAAGTCTTGAAGGACTTAATTTGAAAAGAAAAATGCAATTTATTTGAAGGTATCATATGGAAAAATACCCTTCAATCCCTGCTTCTGTGCTCCAGAAAAAAAAAATGCTGAATAAGAACTTGTAACTTGTATGCAGGAACTTGATGACAGGTGTGAAGAACTAATAAAAGAGAAGTTTGGGGTGGAATGCAATTTTGACGAGGTTGATGCCATACAAAAGCTAGATAAACTTGGAATTGTCACAAGAGTAAGCTTTTTTATTTCATTTTTTCCATGGCATGATTCCCCAGCTCTTATTGTGGGATTCACAGCTTACATCAGTTTTAATGCTACTACCTTCCCTAATAGCAAGCTAATTAACTTGAAGAGCTCTACGACACGAAAAAAAAGAATCTAAATTACGGATCATATTATTTTTTCAAACTTCAAGCCAACAATAAATTAAAAATTGAAGCTTTTAACAGTAAAGTATCACTGGTTTTGATTATTGTTGCTGTATATTTTTTCATCTCAAAGGATGAGATGAACAGGATAACGTGCCTTCCTCTACAGATGGCAAATGAGAAGATAGGCCCCACAACAGAAGAACTAGTACTTAGAGCAAGGTCTAATCGTTCATCTCTGTAAACCGTCTTTTCTGTATCAATTTTTTTTTCCATCTTTAAAATTGCTTAATGCAGCTGATTTTGTGTATATTTGCATCCATACCTTTTCTTGTACTACTATTCATGAATAATTTTTTATTTAGAAAAAACACAGAATTGCAATCCATAATCGATCTCTCGTAGATATGTTCTCCTTTCTTGTTTTTGGGTAAAGCTAAAATTCGCTCAACGATCGCCCACCAATTGAACTAACGTTACATCTGTCTGGGGGGGAAAATAGAAGTGAAAAAAATAAATGCTAATCCTATAGACAAAAAGTGTCAACATTCTACAATCCATCCAATAAAATTTAGAAAGTGTCAATATTGTGGTAGATGAAATTAACCCAAAATAGAAGAGCTAAGGCTATGGACCTATGGTAATATGCATATGACACTCTTTTTCGTCCGATGCGGCTATGTATTTGCTCAATAAATTAAGATTTAAGTTGCTCAATAAATTCTTTATATTAACATCTTATATGAAATCAAATTTGTGATTTTTAGAGATTTTTTGTTATTTTTTAAAACAGCTCAGATTTAATTAAAAAGTGTCATTTTCTGAATTGTTTTTAAAAAATATTTAAAAATAGCAAGAAAACTCTTAAATCACAATTTAATTTCCTACAAGAATTTGATATAAAAAATTTATTGAGCAAATTAAACATGCATAGTTACATAGAACGAAAGAAAATGTCGTATACATATTACCTAGCCTTGCTCAAAATAGAAAGTTAAAGTGAACTGAGTCGTTTCTAACAGGGGAAAAAGAGCTAAAATAAGAGAGGCGAAAATCAGTGAAACTAGGCAGGGTCACTGTCGGTCGCCGTCGGTCTACCCCCGTCTCTCCCCCCTCCTTTCTCCCTCTTCCATCTCCCCTCTCTTCTCTTCTTCCTCCTCTTCTCTATCTTGTTGTCCTAGAGAAGATCGATCTGATAGGGCGAAGCATCCGATGGGTAGGTTGCGATCCGATGGGGTTGATGAAAGAGTTTGTCGGAGATGTGTCGATCTAGCAGAGGCGAGCATGTGAAGGGATCAGATTCGACGAGTTTGTCGGCTATCAATTCAGGGAGCGGATCTGATTCAGGGGCTGATGTGTGTGAGGGCTCCAAATGCACATGATGCTGGGCAACGACGATCTGGTATGGTCGAGTGTGAAGGCTGCTCGGCGATATTGCTCGTTTGTGCTGAGAAGGGATGAGTGTGTCTGGCGATCTGCTTGTGGGTGTGTGCAAAGATTGGTCGAGCTACGACGAAGGCGATTCTGGGATTGGACGACATAGATATAATTTGTGCAATCTTGGAACGGGTTCAGTTCGAGTTTGTGCGCGACAACTGGCTGAACAACGACAATGGAAATTGGTAGAGGCACAAGATGCTGGCACATACGAGTTATAAGAAGTTGTGAGTTCGTGAGTTTTCTGCATCAGGGGTTGTGAAACAGTAATTGCTGATGTTATTTTTCAGAATTCTGATACCCAGAGGATTGCTTCCATGGTAACTGCATGACAGTAGACAGTTTTTCTGTTTTTTCTGTTTTTTTTTTTCACTTGCTTGTGTCTATGCTGTTTGAAGTGCGGGGTTTGATTTCCTGTTACAGTGATTTCAATTTCTGATATTGGATTAGTAGGGGTTTTGTTAAACAAGTTGGGCACCAATATTTAGAGAGATTGCACTGGTGCGTTTCTTTCTTTCAAAATCTAGTTGGTATAAACTGATTAGTTTTAGGCAAGGGGCTGATAGAGTCTCCGTTGAAGCGCCTAGTAACAGTTATCACCTTTAATGATGGAAACAAGTGTTCAGAAATTTTCTAATGCTAAGTACTGCTACTTTAAACAAAGAAATTCAAAAGCCAAAATATAGTTAATAATAATGGTATATTCTTAAAAGTTAATAGTGCATAAAGCATACTGAGGAGCAATCAATCATCTTCCCCTGTAAAGATCCCTAATTGTGGTCCCAATTTTTAATGTATTTTTGTGCGACTTACTCCAGACAGTAAATTTTCTAACCTGATCCAGCTAAACTTTATACCTTTTTTTCTCATTCAAAAGTGTGGCTATTATTCGTCAGCCCCATCACTGGTACTGACAAGTGGGCCCAAATATCCGTGACAAGCGTAAGGAGAGAACATAAATCTCATGTCATATTCACTGGTACCTTCCGCATTCCTCAACAAAGAAAAAATGGCACCAATTTCAACTGTCATCCTTACTCTTTCCCTCTCAATCCTAACCATTACCATCGCAAACCCCACGACATTATCCGACCACTCAGATGCTCCCACGTCACCAACCCCCTGGCCGCTTCAATTCCACTCGCAACTCTACGTCAACCTCACATCCACTGGAAAGCTCCAGATCGACGATCTCTGGTACGACTGGCCACGTGGCAGGAATCTGAACCTCATCCAGTCGCAACTCGGCGATCGACTCTACGACGTCGAGTGGAACAACAAGACCTCGTACATTTTCACCAAAGGAGATAACGCCACGTGTCGAGTGCTGACGTTCCCGGTCGGGTTATTGCCACCCGATTGGCTCGACGGCGCCACCTACCTGGGCCGGGCCTGGACCGGCGGGTTCCATTGCCATCTCTGGACCAAGGTCGATTTCATTTGGTACTACGAGGAGGTCGCCACGGGTCGACCCGTTCGCTGGGATTTCTTTAATGGTAAAAAATAGAGGCATTCTAATTAATCTCTAATTTACGATATTTAGAAGCAAAATTAATGCTATTATGAGCTGAACCTATTGGGCCTTAGTAGGCCTATCTTCTGTTAAATGTGTACTCTGATAAAGAAGTGATCAGTTTTTTTTTTTTTTTGATTTGTAGGTTTACAACACACATCCACAAAGAAATTCAAAAACAAACTTGAAAAATCTTTCTAAAATTGTCTATGTCGAGGTTTGAACTCCAGATCTCTCTCATGAAAGTCTTGTGTCTTACCACTACATTAGATAGAACTTGACTAAGAAATGATCAGTTGGAATACAGTAGTTAGTTACTGGCTCTCCCAATACCAGTTCTGAAATTGAATCTTTTTCATGGAACTCTAAAGTAAAAATACATATATTATTATTAACATTTTCATGAATGGTTAATTGATAATTTTCAGGGATGACAATGCATGTCATGACATTTGAGGTCGGTGCATTACTTGATGATTCAGAGTGGCAAGCGCCGGAATACTGCTTCACTGAAAGTGCGACGAATGAAAATGCCGAGATCATAATGGAAGAGATCCATGGCATGCCTAGAGAAAAAGAGTTGGTTAATGTTCTTGATTACCTCCATTTTAGAAAATTCTCTCCTATGTAACTTCTTGCACATTGATCCCTGCAATCTAAGTAGTTCTAAGGCAAACATGTACTTGAAAATACATTAGTACACCTTTTTGAGTGTCAAAAAGTATCAAATTTTGGTGGTATCCGGGATATTATTGCTTCCAGTTTTGTATTGTTATATTGTGATCCAACAAAAATAGGTAATCTTGCACATTGCTATAACATCATTTTTTACACTTAGCTCGAAGATTTCCTATTAAAAAGTATGGACAATGCGACCTTCGCAATTTTGTTGGTGCGAAATTAGGATCCATATCACAATATTAGATCAGAAACCATCTCCCTCAACACAAGTTCCAACTTAATATCAATACAAATACACAATCACTGATTCAACAGAAAAGTAAAGTCCAGTGACTTTAATCACCCAATGGCCAATAACATCGTAAAAACATTTTAACTGGTTATGTTATTATAAAGGTAATGAAATTTAAAATAAAGTTCATAGTTATAGTGACTCTTTGTGCATGTAAATTAAAATCAGCAATGCTTTCTTTTCTGATGTTATATATTAATTGCTTCAAAGATTTTTGTTCTTATCAAATGATAGGCTCCATAACATCATAAAATATAACTTGAAACATCAAATAACGGAGTGTTTATTCAGCGCTTGAAGTATTTTCTTTTTTTTTAAGTCTGTTGATCTCCAAAAAGTCTGTTGATCTCCAAATGAAAAGAAACAAAAATAGTTTACAGATTGTGCTATTCCGGTCAACTTTTTATTGGAAACTAAAAATGCTAATTGAAATTAGCAAAGTGTGAGGTGTGAAGGCGGTAGCTCAATTATTTAATAGAAGATTACTTCAGATAAAAATCAAGCCAATCCCAACTTTGAAACAAAATTTAAAGACAAGTGTCAATACCATTTCTTTACACCATGCCTCTAAAAAAATTCCAAGATTTAACTACTACAAAACTGAAAGAACGACACAGTTGTTCCTTTTGTACATTTTTACAACCGTTCCATCTTAACTTCAAGTTGCAGCTGACACTAAAATTTAATTAATCTTTCATACAAACATACCAAACTATAAAAAAGAAAATAAAAAAGGAAGGGCATTTACAGTCTGCACAAAAATTATTTGGTCCTTAATTTATGAGCTCTTTCCTACTCATGTATCATTACCAAAGGACTTATTTGATTTGAAGCCCCACTTGGCAAATGAACAAAATACCAGTAACTTTTTACTGGTCATTTTGTTGGAAAAATATTTTATTGTTTTACAAAGGTGATCCAAAATTGCTCTCACAAAGAAATAGCAACTCAACATCTCCCATCACTGACAAGCTAGTTTCGGTAGATTTTTGTATGTTACATTGGGACATGGGTAATATATTGTAGTTCTAGCAAGGGTATACATGTATTCTTCTCTTCAATTTACTTTTGAGGTGAAGAGTTGGCTACCAAGGGTTACAATTGGGGTACCCTCGCCCATTATGGTCGTCAGGCTCATCTCCTTCTCGTGAATCCTGTTTATCTCCATTTCTACAAAGCGCATGGGTGGTCGTCTCTCGCTGCTTTGATTGACGCACCAAGAAATTAACTGCATAAATTCCCCCATTCCTTCCATGGTGAAGTTTCCACTCATTCGGGGATCAACTATTGTTGCTATATCACTTGATTCTGGATATCTTTGCATCTGGAAAGAGGAATGTTGTTGTGTGTCATTGCATAATACCTTACCAATTGAATGAAGCTTTTGTTACATGTATAAAGAAAGTATGTAAGATGAATAGCCTTACCAAATGAATAATGTTTTCATCAGCGCTTGCCTCTTTTCCACTCAACAATTCAATTAGAAATACACCAAAAGAATATACGTCACTCTGTATAGTGTATGCCCCTGACTCGTTAACCCTAATAAAGAAACACTCATCAGCAACCATCTCAGTTAAAGCGAATGTATTTTCCAAATCCTTAAGAGG
Organism: Eleocharis quinqueflora; assembly: GCA_964058865.1. NCBI lineage: Eukaryota > Viridiplantae > Streptophyta > Magnoliopsida > Poales > Cyperaceae > Eleocharis > Eleocharis quinqueflora. The sequence goes on from CAXKVX010001064.1 coordinate 78,118, forward strand.
GTTCTAGAAGGAAGTGGGTATATGTTATTTACTCTGGATCAAGGAAAGGGTTGTCCAATATAGCTTCTTGGTATGAACTACTGGAACCACCTGAACCACCAATCCGATCCAGTAAGCTTTTCAGACCCGCATCTGCTACTTTTGGTATGAAATCTTCATCGACTAGCACATTTGATGTTTTAAAGTTCATATGGACCAATGGTGGGCTCAACGAATGTAGGTGACTCAGACCTTCAGAAAAGAATTAAATGATGAACAAAATTAAAATCTAAAAAGATTTAGGATTTGATTATTGTTCTAGTCTATGTTCATGAATATTTACTGTAATTAAAAAATGCAAAGTTAAATCTGCTCCCCATACAAATACTAGCAGAAGCATATCGGACCAAATACCAAAAATGTTCTTTTGCATCATTCAGCTCGGGAGAGAATACTTAAGAAGTCCCTTTGTGGGAATAGGTACTATATACTCAATTTAATGAAGAAACAAAGGCAAATGTTGAAAAACATGTTGCCATATAAGGTTTCCTATTTGGATATTCCGCGGACACTATTAATATAATGGCATATCCATTCTCACCTTTAGCAGTTCCTTGTGCAATACTAAGCCGGTGCTTGAATTCCATTTTCCTGCTTGCAATCTGACTCACACCTACAAATTTAGGTTAAAAAAGAAACTAAATAAAAAGAAATAAAAAAGAGAGAATCTCTCTTCATTTTTTCTTTTAAGAAATTAGACAAATGAAAGGACTTAATATACAAAAGTACCGTATAAATGAGTGGCTGCACTTCCATTCGGTATATACTCATAGACAAGCATTTGTAAGTTGTCTTCCTGGCAGTACCCCAATAAGGACACAATGTTCCGATGCCGAATCAAAGATAGATGGTGTACCTAACATAAAAACGTATATAGATAAAACAAAGTAAATACTAACTATTTAAAGACGAAACCACAAAATGTTGGAATTTGTGGGGAACAACATATTCTATATACTAAACAAGATTCTAATCTCAGATTCAGAATCTTAATATCATTGTGCACTAGGAAAGTCAGTAGCCCATGTACCAGACTGGTATGGACTTGATAACTGTAAAAAGCATGTAAACAATCTCTGGCTAGTAGTATATGTGAGACCCCAACGAGGCACAATGGACTGATTAGTTGTTAAGTAAACAAAAATGAAGAACTAGAAGTTTTGACTGACATTCTAGTATTACTGTTGATACCTCTTGAACAAAAGCTTCATTTGGGGCTGATGGCCGTCTCTTTATAGCAACAACAGTCCCATCGTGTAGTAAACATTTATACACTTCTCCAAATATGCCATGTCCAATGAGATTTATACTGCTGAAGTTTCTTGTTGCCGCATTTAGTTCTTCTAAACTGACCCTCCGGGGGCCACGTGACTCTGACACACCTCCTATCAGACCCAACTCTGCTCCACTCCCAGCTGAAAAACCAGCAGACTTGATAAACAAAAGAGTGAAGTAGAAATGCAACCAATGACTATCATACCAGATACTGATATGGTACCAATTTTCTGCCTCTTGGTATAGGTTTTTTGTGTATGCTTAACAATCACCTTGTATGGAGGTGTCAGAAGAAACCGTCCCAGAGCTCGGAGAATTACTTGGCCTCCCTCGGTGGCGTAGCATGAAAAACCACAAGGCAACAAAAAGTACAATTAGAAGAACAACACCTCCTGCGGCACCAGCAATGGCCGCCACAAGAGTTGTTGACATTTATCTCCCCCACCTCTTGCCACGTTAACTGACCACGGTGCCCATCTCACTCTTCTGCATTTGTCCTGACAACGAAGAAGGGAACCAGAGTCTAATCAAACTATATATTAAGGATATTATTAGACCCAACTGATACTGGTATGAATTCAGAAGAGAAAAACTATTGATAAAAATAATTTACTATTTAAAACACATCATAAGCATAGTAAACGGTAATGTCACTATTTTAGGTACCACAGCAATTGCTAAATTTACAAAGTCAAGAGCAAAAGAAATTAATTCATCAGAAACTTGTGGACACAATCTAGTTTTATCCTACAACATAAGATATTTTCTTATTTTGCAGAGAACCGAACCATTGCAATTAATCAATGCTCCAATGAGAAAATATAAAAATAAAATAAAACAATGAACTACCTATAATAGTTGTAGTTTGTAATTTTGTAGCACCAAACAAGAAAGAAAATAAATGCAATCCACTACATGTCTTTCAATAATGAGAGCACGACTATATATTTCTAGTTTGACTAATATTTAATGCGTCTTACTAATATAAAGGGTCACTTTTATATCGAAATTTATATCGAAAAGAGGGAAATACAAATAAGCAAGTGCACCTCATTACATGATGCATACCTTGAAACTTTTCAAATTAAGACTATGACAGCTCTTCATTCGTTCTTCATTCTCCTGCCGCAATTCCCTTCTCTTTCTCAAATTTTCTTTTATGTGCCAAATTTCCTCTTAATTAACCTCAAAACAACGCGTTGTGGAACCAAATTTGATCGAGCACCTTCCAAGTTGATGGTTGCTTGAGAGAGAAACAGAGGTGAGGTGAGGGAAGGGAAGGGAAGGGAAGGAGGCTACCCTAAATCTCCTGTTGAGCTGTAACCATCACATAAAAATGTAATTTGAACTACTTCCAGTTCGATATATATATAAATATGACTAAACACACTGTAGTGTATAATTGTATATTTTTCTTTCCGGCTCTCCCTCTCTCTTTTTCTCTGAGAAATTGGCAGAGGTCACCAATAATTATTACGACGATGGAAAGAGAAACTTTTGAGCTTCTTCCTCTCTCTCTCTCTCTCAAACTTATGACTTGGGTCTATTTGTCCCAATCATTGCTTAAGTACCGACAATTTCTTCAAAAGTAGAAAAACTGTCCCGGGGGGGAAGGAGGAATTAGAAATCCAAAAAATCGTAGAAAAACTGGCCGAGGAATCATAAAAAAAGAAACACACAATAGGGCACGAAATCCACTTACTTGAGCAATAATTTAGATATGAAAATGCTAAATCCGCATAGTTCCATCAGAAAACTGCATGCATCTTCCTCGCGGTCAGTTCAATTATATCTTTTCAGACTTCGATAAATATTTGGCGATAAGGCAAACTCCAAGTACTTCTATATATAGGATAGTCTGTTGTTGTGGGTATATCTATCTCTCTCTCTCTCTACAATTTGACTGATGTTACGAGAGCATGTTTGAACTTGGTTTTGAGATTGGATGAGAAATTCAAGTATTAGAGAACAAAAAGGAGGTGATAATGGAGGAGAGCGAAAGAGAGAGTTGAGAGAAATGTTGTTATCGGAAGAGAGACAGCTAAGTTGACCTTGTTCCTACAGAGCATGTAAATATTAATTTATTTAAAATAAGGGGAATTAACGGCTATCTTTATCTTTTGGTGGGTTCTTCTTCCAACAAAAACAGCTGGCTAATCATCTTTTAGACACTTTCACATACATACCTTCTAAACTCTTATAAATATTTTAGCATGATGAAAGGAGCTTGCTTAGAAATTTGGAATCTTAACTGGACTTGCATTGCAGATTTACAGCAGCTCTTCTCAATTTTGGAGTGTTTAATTATTATAATGCTATAGTAACTAAGTTTTAGTTTGCATGTAATATGTCATATTTATTCAATTGAAGTTTGTAACAATATATTCTTATTATTTATTTTTTTGCTGAAGTTGTTATAATTAGTAATGTCATACCATAGCTTCTTTATAGCAGTGATAATTAATTTGCATTTTCATAGCAATTGATCTTTATTAATTTAGTTGTAATTTATTGTAATTTAATGAAAATGAATTTGCCAAATAATGTAGTTATGTAAGTATTTGACTTGTGTAAATGTTCTCATACATGGTCAGTTCCCAAATTAATTTAATATTAACTCAATTTTCAGCAATATTTACAATAATCATTGTCGACTTCTAACAATGTAATAGACATAAGAGTATTTTAGTCAAATTAGTTCACTCTTAATTAATTATTTTTCTTATTTCTATGGATGTCGAATTCTAAATTGAGAAAAAAGGCTTCTTTATAGCTACAATTATACATAATGCATAATAATTTGCAAATTATTTTTTTCCACGAAAAGACAATGGAAGAGTTTATAGGGTTAAAATGTAAAAAATCCCTTATCACAATTCTTTTTTTCTGATGGATTATATAAAGGAATGTCTGATCATAAAATGCAGCTTTGTAGTTTATCTAGTTGGTTAATTACAATAAAGATGAATCCGGCGGTGTAATTAGGGTTTGAAGATTTTATTTTATTATTTTCTCTCTCTACTCGTTAGTACGTCAGAACTTCTGATACATAGGAGAGAGAGAGACACTTATCATGTAAAGGGTGCTATACAGCTGTATCAAACATCCATTCTTTATTTCTTTATGTTTTGGAGTGCATATCTAATATTATATTTAATATCAGAGAAATAATTTGTTTAAAAATATCACATAAAATCAAGAACGAAATTAATATATGTGCTCTTAAGCTTTTTTAGCATCATTAAAGTGTGAACTTGTATTGAAATTTTAAAAGAAATGCACAGAAGTTGAAAAAAAAAATAAAAAAATTAGGAACATAAATAATACTTGCATTTTTTTATCTCTGTGAAATTTTGAGAGTGTCTTTGATCCTATATGTTGAAAAAGTCTTTTCTTTGACCTCTATGAAAAATTTTCAATATTAATTCTACGACCACTGTTACCTCCATTTTTTTGTCAAACAGAGACCTCCAGTTTCATGCCTTACAAAATTAGTTATTGCTGATAATATATATGGATATGCTATGTTTGGAGCTTGTAATTTATATATAATACTATAATTCGTATTACGTTTCTCCCACATTTTTTGTAAAACCTTTGTATAAAATAATAAACTATACTCACGAAAATAAGATGTAGTTATATAAAACATCACTACTGCAAATTTGGCCTTTATTCCTGGATTTTTAAACAACTTATCACCGGTTACTGTGCCGGCGATAAAGGGGGGCGGTGCTAAGATTTATTAATGTCCGGTGATAATTTTAAAACGTTATCACCAGTTTATTAGTTGGATCCGGCGGTAAATGAAAAAATTATCACCGAATTTTAACTGAAAACCGATGATAAGTTATCCACTTATCACCGGATTCTAACCAAAAAACCGACGACAAGTTTATTTAAATGTTTTGAACTCTATATCGGTAGCCAATAAAAAACCGATGATAACATGTTTTTATTATAATCAGAACAATCGGATTTTCTGTGGCTGACCATCGTCTCAGCCATAAATTAATCCCTGCTGCAAATGCAATTATTTTAGCTAATGCAAATTTATTTGCCCCAACCCAATGCATATCAATCAATCACATAACACAATTACAAAATTTTACACAATCACATAAGAAGGCCCGACACAATTATATTCAAGACAAATTCACAATTGCATCTAATTAACAAAACAAAGTCATTGTTTTACCCAAAAACAAAACTAAGTCATTGTTGTTGTTTTCTCTCAACTAATCTAAATTGACGAAACTTCAATCCTGAAAAAAATAAAGAATATAACTAATAATATGTTAGTAAAGAATTTAACAGTAATAGATGCAAACTACAATAACTAAAGCAATTTAGTGGACATACAAAAAAGCATAGCAAGAACTTGTTCTATAGTTGGTAAACGTAAGAAACAATTGTTGAAATTACAAGTCTTGATTTTGGACCAACTGATAAGATTTTGAACCAACTAATACAACTTGATTCGTCAAGTATAAATTTTGGATAATGTTATTAGCTATGTAATTGGATACACTTTTTCTGGATCAAATTTTAAATGCTTGGAATGAGAATCAAATGCTAAATAAGAAGAAGTTACCATCATATCCGCTTTCTAATAAAAGTACAAATCGATTCTTTCAGCCGTATCATGTCTTTCTTTGTATATGTTTCAATTTCCTGCAGAAAAAACACAGATTATTTATGAACAACCAAATGAACAAATAAATTCGAAAATTAATTTCATACTTTTGGCATTTCTCTGGAATGACAAAGAACATTTATTATACGCTGCATAGCCTGCATGACGTAATAGCCACATTCTCAACCTCCCGGTTGTTTTGGACCCTAAAAATATTAAAATACAAATAACTTAAGTACGGATTCATTAAATCAAATAGCTTAAATAATTCAAATCATAAATAATAAATAACAAAATTAAATACATTATGTTCAAGTTAATTACTTTAAGTTCTGTCCATCTAAAATATGCGTCTTTCTTATTCACCATATGACACATGTAACGGGTTCGAAGTGCTCTGCAACAAATAGAAGTTAGCACATACTGTTAATTGTTGCATATGTATTGAAGATTGAAAAAAAAGAAACTACACACGTATTTAAAGGAGAGAATATCTCGAGTGGGTCAGATGAGATGCGATCCAGGGAACTTGTGCGATCCATAGAATCAACGACCCAACCCGTTGCCGTGGAGATTTGCATCACAAGAAGATACCAATGATCCCTACAATTTAGCCAAAATAAAAAGACATATACTACATAATAACTTGAACATATAAGCAAAGATTATGCAATTTAGGATTTATGGTTCTTACCTCTCAAGATAAGGTAGAAAAATAAATGATGAAGGATCTTGGATTTCGTTTATGAATCTGGTGATGTACGATGAAGCACTTTCGAAATCTTGCTTTAAAGTAAAAGCAGCACACACCATAGGGTCCAAAAAAAGGATAGTCGAATGAAACACACTTCTCCTTAGGTCATTTTCACAAACCCTGCATGTATATCAACAATGAATATGAAGTTCCTTAATTACTAAAAAAATAGCAAGCACAAATGTACTTACATGCAAAAAACTCGTAGCATCAAGACTCCGAGCTTGGTGTCACTCAACATCTCAATGATTTCTTCAAGTGTCAACCAGGCGGGACTGTCACCAAAATGTACATTATTGAACAAAGCTTGGGAGCCGAGATGAAATCCCAATGGAATATCATGTTGGCTCATAAGCACGTTGTACAAATATCTAGATTCTTCGCCGAGAGTTTGCAAGATTGAAGAGCTTAAAAGCTGCTTCTTACAAACTCCTGACACTGCAGTTGACACCTGCTCGTTGTTCTTTTGTGCATGCTCCTTTTGCTTAGGCTCCACCTCCTTCTGCCTCAAATCGGCCTCCTTCTTCTTCAATGCAACCTCATTTCGCCTCAACTCAGCATCTTTTTCTGTTGCATTCGGTGCAATATCCTGCACTTAATGAAAATATCAATTAGATATATAATTTAGTGATTAGACAAGTTGCTAGCGATAAATTTTGAATGAAAATAACCCGGTCAAGATCGAGCGTCTTCACCACCTCAACCAAACTTGTAGGCCACCGAAGAAAACTCCCGGCAAACTGAGCGCAATATACATCTTCCTCGCCCGGAGGAGGAAGAGGAAGAGTCGTATGACGACTGTTCTCGTGCACTTCATCCAAGGCTACGTACCGCTCATCGTTGCCGAGAGGTATACCATGCACCAACTGACCGGGAGTAGACGGAAGAATCCTCCCGTATCCTATGAGTTGCCTAGGCTCATCGCTATGATATTGCTTGAACAACTTGCAATTCACGGGTTTCTTATATAAAGAAATAACAACATCTAATTAGAACTTAATAGAAAACATAAGAATAACCCTAACTAATAAAAAAACAACCTCTCGGCGAGTACCTGAAGCATATCAAGCGGAGGTGGATCTGGAGCATTGGAGCTAACTTTGCTTCTAGCATGAATACTTTGAGGAGACTCTTGCTCCAGGACTTTGCCCTGAAGAACTGATTGAAGTTGGAATTCAAGAGCTGACAACCTCTCTTTAACCATTTGGTGCTCTTCCAAACTAACACACTGGGCGTGAGACGTCTTCCTCCTCTTCCCCGTCCCATATACATCCTTAATACCGGCATAAGTGGAGTAACCTCTCACCCTACCCGGATGCTCGGGTGTCCCTAGTGCCGCTTCCAAGACATCATGGTACCGATTCTCCTGAAATATCCCAGCACGTAATTCAGCAACTTTCTCCTCCTGTCAATTTGAAAACATAATATTAGCATATGTTTAGGGTTCATACTTAATATTAGCATATTAGCACGCACCATCCTCGCAATGACATGCGCTGTATCGATGCTCCGAACTTCATACATTCCCGTCTCTGGGTTCTTTTTTGTTCTTAGCTGCACCCAATTTCGGCTCCTTTCATTGCCTAACGTGCTGACCGAAGACGAGCATGTCACGGTCGATATGACATCATTAGGCGTCCACTTCTTCATTGCGTTTCTCAAACCACCTGAGCCTGCAAAGTGTGGATGTATATTCTTTCTCGCATTTACTTTTCCTTGCTCGCTCATTTTCTGTTCACAATAGCAAAAACGTAAGTATTTTGAAAGTGAGAGCTAAACCCATAAAAAACAGAACAATACCAAGAAATTTTCACTGGTACTATAGCCCAAGAAGATCTCCCATTGCTCTTTTGAGATGCTTTTTTCATGCTCCCAGACATCCGTCGGTGTGTCCGGACCAGCATCGGTGATATACTCCTTCCTCAATCTGACTCTCCAAGAACGCCACATTTCATTCATTTTTTTCAAACTCCTCGACTTATGAGTATCATCTTTTATGTTCCATTCATTCTGCAAGAAACAAGAGGAAAAGAACTATTAGTACAAATCAAGCAAAACATAAAACAAAACATATTAGTACAATTCTCACCTTTAAACTGTCCCAAAGAGCCTCTTTCGAATTTTTATTCACCTTTTTCCAACTCTCTATGCGGCAAGGCACAAACTGCCTAACCAATACTCCCATGCTGGTGGTGAATTGCGCAGCATTATCACCAATAGGCGCGCCGTCATGTCTGAAAGAAATATGCTTAGCCTCTCGAGGAAGATTGCGGGCACTCTCTGCTGTGGCTTTGCCTCTAACCTTCCTGTTATTCTCAGATTGCGCCTCTTGATTTTGTTGTTCTGCCGACATGGTGCCTCTTGCTCTTTTCAGATTCTGAAACAAAGATAGCAATTATTAGTGAGCCATATTTTGAACAAAGATAGCATGAGTTTGGTCTAATAGAAAATCTATGTAAGGCACATATACTATTTTGAAAAGCTAATAGAAATTATCATGCTGACACTACAAATATATCTATGTAAGACACATATACTATATTTGATAATTCACCTTTGCAATTCAATCTTTCAGCACCAAAAGGACTAGCAATTCAATCTATGTAAGACCCGATAACACTGACTTGTTGGGTTGGTTGGTAAGGGTTTTTATCCATTTTCCAGATTCACAGACAAATTAAATCAGGGCTCACCAATTCCTTTCAGCATGCTTACAAGTAATTCATGCATTTCAGAATTATGGTTGGCATTGTGCTTCTAACTTGTGTCGCTGGGTTGGCTGGAATCTGGTATAGGTTGGGGCACCAACACCAATCAAATCAAGAGAGTGAGAGCAGAGAAGAAGAGATGTACCTGATATTGTGACGGGGAGAGAGGAAGAGAGGAGAGCAGTCAGAGAGACACCAGCCACCAGCCACCTGAGGTTTAGAGGAGGTCGAGAGCCACCAGCCACCAGCACCAGCACCTGCAATCAGAGAGTGAGAGCAGGAGGAAGTCGAGAGGCACCGGAGGTAGGTCGAGCACGTGCTGAGGTCGGTCGAGCACCAGAGAGTAAGAGAGTGAGAGAGTGAGAGTGAGAGCACGTGCAAAATCAAATGAAGAGAGGGAGGCACCTGAGGTCGAGAGGAAGTGTACAGAAGTCGAGGAATTCGAGAGGAGGTCGGTCGAGCAGTCAGAGAGGAGGTCGGTCGAGCAGGGAAAACCGGGGGTCGAGAGAGAAGAAAGGCTCGAGAAGAAAGGGGTCCAGGTCAAGAGAGAAGAAAAGGGACTTATCACCGGATATTAGACAAAAAAACCGGTGATAAGTACTAACTCTGTACAAAAGGGTTAAAGTACGCTTCCTTGACAGGAAAGCTGTAATCCTCAGCGTGGTTTGTGGGGATTTGTTAGTGTGCATTGTGCCCAGAGGTCGAGGTTTCGAATCTCACAGCCCCCAAATTTTTTTTTCATTGGGAACTTATCACCGGATATTAGACAAAAAATCGGTGATAAGTACTAACTCTGTACAAAAGGGTTAAAGTACGCTTCCTTGACAGGAAAGCTGTAAGCCTCAGCGTGGTTTGTGGGGATTTGTTAGTGTGCACTGTGCCCAAAGATCTGGGGTTCGAATCTCATAGCCCCCAATTTTTTTTATTTATCAAATTTAATGTTATAAAAACTCAAATAAACTGAAATAAATTACTCTGATTTAATAAATTAATAATAAATTATAAAAATGCACAAACTTGCATTGAAGTGTAGAAAAAAATGGTCAAATTTTTACAAACTTGCATTGAAGTGTGACAAATAATTAATAATGATGAAAATCAAAAATTGAAAGACTTGTCGTTACAAAGCAATTTAATATGTCCAGATCCTCCATAATCAAAATAATAATAAGTACATAATATAAAATAACAAATCAACCACTTAATTCAATATAAAATAAACTTTTTTTTTTGAGAAAACTTATAAAATAAACTTACTTGTCGGTGTTCAGGGACTAAAACTCACGTTATGTCTTTTTAGAATTTCGGCGTTTGACCCACACGCCTTCGTTGTGATCTGAAAAAATATTTGTTTTAGTTTCACTACAAAATAGGTAAATTACAATATATAACTGAAAAACTATAGTACCTGAACGCATATAAGGTGGTTCTTCATCGTCGTCAAGTGACTCAGGTTCAATACCTATGGAAAATGGAGGTATTTCATCGAAATGGTCGTACTCGTCTTCATCCACGACATCTCCAACACCGGCGATTCGTCTTTTACCTGAAAGAACAATGTGTCTCTTCTTGTCGGCGGGATCGATGACATAAAAAACTTGCTTCACTTGTCTATCTGCTAGTATGAAAGGGTCGTGCTGATAACCAAGTTGGTTTAAATCAACTGTGATGAATCCATCCTTTTTATCTATTTTGACTCCACGTTGATCGATCCATTTGCACATAAACACTGAAATCTTGAATTTCAAGTAATTTAGTTCCCATATTTCCTCAATCCACCCGTAATAGGACATTGATCTACTGCCATCGCTAGATAGAGCTTCAATTGTGACTCCACTATTTTGCACTGTACTTTTATTGTCTTGTGCCTTGGTATACCAGGTACACCCATTCATATCGAAACCTTGATATGTTTCAACTATCGCACCAGGACCCTTGGATAGCCAATACACAGTTTTATCAACGGTCTCGAACGGCTGTGATTCGACTTTGTCAGATAGCCATTTTGCAAATTTTAAATTGTGTTCATTGGTGTACCATGATTCCAGTGCTCCAGTATTCTGCGCTTTCAACTCAGCTAGGTGCTCAATCACGTAAGGAGTCACAGCAGCACTATGTAGCAGAATTTTGAGATGTGCTTTTCGTAGCAAATCCTTATCCACAAACTCTGGATGTCGTCCCTTTATACCAACACCTTGTAGCCTACCCTCATGTCGAGATGTAGGCAAACCAATATGTTCAACACCATCCATGTAATCAGTATAGAACTCAATTACCTCTTCTGCAACATAACCTTCAACGATGCTCCCCTCTGGTCGAGAACGACTTCGGACTAACCATTTCAATTGACTCATATTTCTTTCGAAAGGATACATGTGCCGCAAGAACATCGGTCCACAAAGTTTTACCTCTCTAGTCAGATGAACGGTCAAATGTATCATTACATCAAAAAATGACGGCGGAAAATGCGTCTCGAGCTCACACAGGGTCACTATGACGTCTTTCTGTAGTTTGTTCAGTGTTCCAGGATCGATCACCTTGGAGCATATCGAATTGAAGAAGAAGCACAACTTAGTGATGGATTGTCTCACATTTGGTTTGAGGATTCCTCGAATTGCAACCGGGAGCAGCTGGGTTAGGAGGACATGGTAATCATGTGATTTCATACCAATCAATTTCGACTCCTTAATGGACACCTTTGCTGAAATATTTGAGGAATAACCAGTCGGAACCTTAATCGACTTCAAACACTCCAACAAGCTGAGTTTCTCTTTTTTGGTTAGAGTCCAGCTCGCTGTAGGGAGGTAAGTACGTTTTTCTTCCTCTACGGGGTGTAGTTGCGATCGAATTCCCATGTCAACCATGTCCTTTCTTGCCTTCACGCCGTCTTTTGTTTTTCCTTGCACGTTCAACAATAAGCCAACCAAGCTTTCAGTAATATTTTTCACGATGTGCATCCCATCCAAGTGATGTCTAACCTCTAAACCTGACCAATAAGGAAGATTCCAAAAAATAGACCTCTTCTTCCATATCATGTCCTCGAAATTATTCACGATTGTCTTTCCCAATTGAATATTGATGTCCTTCACCACCTCGTGGACCTCTCTTCCGGATAATGGTATAGGAGCTCTATCGTGACACTCTTGTCCGTCGAAGTCATCTTTGTTTTGGCGGAACCAGTGGTTCGAAGCAAGGAATCGTCGATGTCCCAAATAAACACATTTCTTGCAATTTTTCAACCAAATAGAATTAGTATTTACTCCACAAATAGGACATGCTTTGGCTCCTTTTGTCTTGAAACCGGATAAGTTACCGTATGCAGGAAAATCATTAACCGTGCAGAAAATCATTGCACGAAGAGTGAAATATTCTCTAGCATGTGAATCGTACACACGCGCACCGTCCCTCCACAACTTGTTAAGATCATCCACCAATGGTTGCAAAAAAACATCTATATCATTTCCAGGTTGTTTAGGACCTGAAATCAACAACGACATCATTATGTATCTCCTCTTCATGCACAACCATGGAGGAAGATTGTACACGCATAATATAACAGGCCATGTACTGTGACAACTACTCATATTCCCGTAAGGATTCATTCCGTCGGTGCATAATCCTAATCTTAGATTTCTCGGTTCAATTCCAAAATCCGAAAATTTTCTATCAATATTCTTCCATTCGGGAGAGTCAGCGGGGTGTCGCAGCATGGCATCATCTTTTCTGCAATCTGTGTGCCACTGTAATAATTTAGCATCTTTCGGATTCATGAAGAGACGCTTAAACCTCGATATTATCGGCAAATACCACATCACCTTCGCTGGTGGCCGTTTTCTTCCCTCTTCGACCTCATTATCTCTCGATTTGTATCGTGATGCATTACACTTTGGGCATTTGTCCAGAGCACTGTATTCATTCCCTCGATAAAGTATGCAGTCGTTAGGACACGCATGAATTCTTTCTACTTCTAAATTCAAAGGACATAACAATTTTTTTGCTTTGTAATTTGAATTCGGCAACTCATTTTTTTCAGGCAACATGTCCCCTAAAAGTTTTAATAAAGATGTAAAACTTTTATCGCTCCACCCGTTTTTGGCTTTCAGGTTGTACAACTTAAAAATAGTCGTTATTTTAGTAAATTTGGTGCAACCGGGAAATAACGAAACATTGGATTCTTTGAAAACAGTGTCCAAAATTTCTGAAATATAAACACAATCATCATCAACATCATTCATCATTTCATCCAAGGTATCATCTTGCATACATGGTGGATGATCTACAATTTCCGTAATTTGTACATTTTGGCCCCCTAATTCGCCTCCTACATTTGTTTCCAGATATAAACTTTCACTCAATATTGTTTCTTGATCTAATACATTATGAATCGTTCTGACATTGACTGATTCTCGGAATAGTTCTCCATGCCATACCCAACTAGTGTAATGTTCCATAAATCCACGTCTAATCAGATGGTCCGTAACATCTTTGACACATCGATACCTCACCAAATTTCGACAATCCACACAGGGACAAGCAAGTGACCTTTCACCATTCAATTCCATATTTGTTCTAGCACATTCTACAAATTCTGCAATTCCTGCCAAGTATTCATCTGAAGTCCGATTTAGGGTTTCATACATCCACATTCTTCGGCGATCCATCTGAAAATAACAAATTAGATTCACGTCAACCTATGGTTATCAAGAGTTGTACATAAGGTTTAGGGCTGGTTAACCATCCTAACCCACTCTTTCAATGCTTTGTCTCATTAGTGGACATACAGAAGTTGCAATCTAGCATTTGAGAAAAATTCGGCATCATTTCCCCTTAGCTCCCCGGGTACGCCGACGCACATTTGCATGTACGCACGTACTCGCGAGAACAAAGGGAAATGAGACCAAATTTTTCTCAAATGCTAGATTGCAACTTTCGTATGTCCACTAAATGAGACAAAGCATTCAAAAAGCAGTCCCAAAAGGGACTATTCGAGATTAATCCCTATTGGATTAATCCCGAACGGGTATCGACCTAAATTAATTGTGTTCTGATGTTTTGGTTCTATATGACAATACGAGTTACATATATATATATATATATATATATATATATATATATATATATATACATATACCTATGCGATTAGTTTATGCATATATGCAAACTACAAATTAATAAGACTAAATTTATTAAAAATTGTAAAAAATATCTCAATATATATGTAATTAAATTCACCTTGCTTCGATATCACTTCTCGTTGATCTCTTTAATCTTCCTTCTAAATAAAACAAAAAATGAATATTACAAAAAATATATAATCTTCATAAATTTGCTAAATTTGAAAATGTTTTTGATGTTGTTGAATAAAGAATACCTAAATAAAAATATTATTCGAAGAATATTTGGAGGCTGCTAAAGAAAATAAAATCAATCTCCTTTTTTTTGAAGTTTTAATGGAGAAATATTGAAGTGCATTAATGGAGTTGAATGAGGAAGAAATATTAAAGCTTTGGTTGCTGTTGGTTGGTTGAGAAAGAAATAAAGGGGGCTGCTGGTTGGTTGGCTGCGCTGGTTGGGGAAGAAGGGATTTTATACGTAGGGTTTGTATGAACTTATCACCGGTTTTTAATAAATAACCGGGAAAAAGAATTACCACCGGATCTCATTCACAGTCCGGTGAAAACTTTCAAATTTGTCACCGGTTTTAAGTTAAGTATCCGGTGATAAGTTATAATCTCATACTCAGACCCTTAGTAGCAGAGCTTAGTACCGGATGTGTTCCAAACATCCGGTGTTAACATTTTAAGATAATATCCAAAATGCCACTGATATGTCTTTTTTCCGGATTTTTTTAAAATCCGGTGATAAGGGGACAGCACTAAATCCCATATGTGTTGTAGTGCATGAAATCAAAGACTGATTTATGCATTTAAGGGTCACAGAATAAATTTTCAGCAAATAAAGCCAAAGTTAACCTAAAATTTTCACATAGAGCTAAAGACGCAAGTATTACTTGTGTCCCTAAATTTTTTCAAATTTTTTTCCAACTGTCGTGCATTTCTTAAAGTTTCAGTATAAATTTTATACTTTAGGAATTACTTGCGTCCCTAAAAAAGTTTAAGGCGCGAGTATTAGCTGTGTTCTTGATCCTTTGTAATAATTTTAAGGAGCAGTTGACTCTATCTGTAAAAAGTTTTTTTCTCTGACCCTTTATGCAAAAGTTCCCTAATACAGTGTGAAAGGTTCCCACCCCATGCACGGAACAGCCATGTTTTTTCAAGGTTTAATGGTCAAGCCTTTATCCAAGAGCAAATGGATTGTGTAGGCCTGTAGCAGTGTTGACTGGTGCCATATTTGTACATGCACCCTCACAAGTTGATACATATTACAGCTTGAATTGTTTCATGTCCGTGTGTAAAGGTAGGTGGCTGTCGGGCTGTCGGTGGTGTTTATTTTATGTATGGGAAGATTCCAATTATCATTATTATTAGGTAGAAGACTATTGAGTTTTTAAGGATAGAGTTTTAATATATAACTAATAATCGTATTTTTGCACAGCAATGAGAGAAAATAATATAGTAGAAAATAATATTTACTCAAGTATATTTTCATAAAGCATCGAAGCGGCGTCGTGCAACATGGAGCGTGGAGCGGGAGCAAGAAGCGTGAAGCAAGAAGCGTGAAGCGCGGAGCTGGATCGTGGACCGCAGAGTGAGCAGAATCAGGAAGCAAGAAGCGTGAAGCGTGAAGCGTGAAGCATGGAGCGGCTAGCGTGAAGCGGGAAGCATGGTCTGGGGTGCGGGTGCGGGTGCGGGTGTGGGAGTGGGCAACATGGTGCGTGGAGCAGGATGCGAGCAGCGAGCAGCGGGCAGCAAGTTTGTTGTTGTTCAAACTCCCCGCTTAACGCTTAACGCTTCTGGTTTGTTGTGGTTCTTAACCAATATAAAGCATTTACCTTGACTAATTTGATTTTAACAAGGTTAAACTAAGACAAGGTTAAACTATAACGCTTTGTTCTAATCAAATGAAACTGAACCCATTATAATTGTAGTTACATGTCTTCTAAAAAACGTCTTGAAGGCATAAAGATGTACACTCTTTATTCTCTGTTGTCGTGATTATTCGAAAGTTGAAGACTAAAACCCCTCTATGAATCACCCTTTATGCTATTATAATATAGTTGTAACACCTAATTGTTGGAATTGAGACGTCAATTTCAATAAATAAATTGGACTACGTGTTATATGATTACATACATGTCATGTACTGTCACTAATGTTACGAGGAGTAACAATTGGAAATGCCGCTAAATGTGATTAATTAATATTCAAGGCATTATACGTATTTCACCAAGATTTTGGGCACGAATGCATATAGAACTTATCTAAATTGATTATAATTATTGATGGACTGATTATGATCAATTAATGTATATATGGGTCTTAGTGTAAAGTCGGAAATGTTATTTGGGCCGAAACCAAACTTGTCCCAAGCAAAACAGCACAAAACGAGATCTATTGTGGCCGCAATAAGATTCATTGCGGTCGCAATACAGTAGGGGAAGATAAGGCAATGAATCTGCCACTTTGGCATTATTTATTGCGATCGCAATGGATCCCATTGCGGCCGCAAGACACCTGGCAGAATGTTGTTAAGTCTATTGTGATCGCAATAAGATTCATTGCGGCCGCAAGAGACCTGTTGTAAGGCATGTTTTGACTGCCTAGATCTCTCGTTATCTTTCTGATTGAATAAAATGAATTTTGTACCAAATTCGTGGATGTATTTACAACAGTGAATACTAGGATTTGAAAAAGAATTGGAGAGAATATAATTACAAATATTTGATAATTAATTCGGCGTCATTCTGAGATACACTTTGGCTCCTATAAAAGGTCTCGGGTCTCCAAGCGTTAAGGGATAACAAAGAGATCATAATTTTCTGTGATTAGGGCATATGTGTTGTGCATAGCTACTAAACTCTACTCCATTAAGAGCTTATACTCTGTCGGGAATTTCGTGACCGTCAGAGAAAGGATAGCACCTACGAGTCGCTTGGAAGGTTCCGTCGGGAAAACAACGTGACAAGGCGCTTTCATAGACTCAAGACATCTCGATCATCGTAAGGATTAAAGATCGGAGACGACTGGTGGAGATGGAAAGTAAGTAAACATGCTTCCGCACTTTTTATTATATTTTTCGTGTCACAACGGATTTTTAATTTGAATTGTTATTGCAATTGCTTTAGTTTAGGGAATGGCCACTTGTTAATACCCTAATTGAATTTCATGTGTCTCGCAGTGTCTTGTGTCATGCGTCAGGCATCATGTGTTCTGTGTCATGCGTTATGCGTCATACGTCCTGCATCTTGTGGACAAAATAGGATGACCACTATTGAATATTTATGAAATAGACTATTTTTTGGTTTTGGTTGAAGTACAGTCCAAGCTTAATTGCTAAAACTAAACTGGATTAATTATGGACAAATTATGGACTAATTGCGGGCTCAATGTGAGATTAAATACAAATATATTCAAACATCTCAATAGATTAACCAAGTTCTAACTCTTTCTTTCACAAAGAGAGAACTAAGTTATTCGCACAGAGAAACACGAACCTAAATTTAAATTATTCGATATAATGATGAAAAAGCTTCCATTTAAAGATGATTTTGCACTGTGGTGTCCAGAATCAATCTCGCGTGGTTAGCTTATGGACAAATAGTGAATATTATTCGATTATAAGATAAATTGGACGTGAACTAAATATTAGTAGATAAATATGGATTTGATTTGATCATGAATTTCAACTCTTATCAGCGGGTTGAACTGAATAAGAACTGAAACTCATCCATTAACAGTCCTAACTACACCTAATTAGATTTTTTTTATATAGAAATGTCAAATGATAATCTGATAAGGTTGATTCCGTTATTTGCCGAAAACAATGCATGCCAATTCTAAGAAAACACAATTACTTTATTTTGCCAAGTTAGTTTACTAGGAAGGTGCAAATAAAATTCGGAATAGTTAAACCAAATATAAACATGAAAGAAATTAGATATAAGATAAGTTGTATTCTTTGACCAAGATCTTAGAGCATCTTCATTTGTGAAATTTTTGGAATTTCTAAATTATTGTCACATCAATTTTAGAAATTTAATTTTTTTTAGTTTCTAAACTCTCCGTCCCTAAAACTGAAAAGTTAGAGTTTCTAAATTGTCACGTCAGCAAATATTACCAATATTATGAAAGACGGATCAATTTTACCCAATGAGTACGCCACGTCACAGTTTATAAACTCTAAAGCATAGTTGCTAAATAAGAAACTTTTGAGCAAAATTTCTAAATAGTAAACTCATCTACATTCCTAAAACTCATTTAGAAACTGCCACGTCATATTAGAAACTCCAAGAGTTTCAAAATGGAGATGCTCTTATCATCTAAGTCGATCTTTATTAAGGGGAAAAAGCGGCAAAAACAGTAAAATACAAAAATAGCACTGAATTGTTGAGAGTGGGATTTGAACCCACGCCCTTTCGGACCAGAACCTTAATCTGGCGCCTTAGACCAACTCGGCCATCTCAACTTTTGGCTAAATTCTATTTAGTTTGGAAACAATGATTAATTCGACAAACTAGCATTCCCTCTGAAATTTTGACCTTATTCTGTATTGGCTTGTATAAGCAGAGACGGAGGTATGTAGAGCAGCCGCTCCTCCAGAAAAATTGTTCGCAAAATTTATTTTATTTCGACTCCATTAGCAACATGAATCCACCTATTTTCTATACTTTTTTATATATATATTCTTCTGTTATATCTGGAGGTTTAAACTTGCTTCTGTATTTCTAATCACTCAAGCAATTTATATCCCAATTTTCTTCCTTACACAGTTTCGTAAAACTTAAATCTGAATCTCAATTTCTCTATTCACTACAGAAAAATGCAACAGTTACATCCGCTTGAGCATATACAAATAACACTAGTTACATGACTTACATCAGCATCTTTATACTAAAAATCTTTCGCATAAAAAAGTAGATGCAAAGCTGCCATTTACCAAAACAATTTTGGCTCTTTTTTGTTGGAAACTAATTATTTTTTTAATGAAAGAAACTAATTTGAATAAGCTTCAACTAGAATTAAAAGTATACAAAGAATTCAACCAATCCGACTAACTTGAATTGAAATTAACGGTCCTGATAACTGTCCTCCAATGTTTCCCCCCTATGAATTCATGAGCAAACCTACCATGTTCTTAGGAGCATAGAGGTCTTCTGTGTTCTTAATTAAAAACATACTTAATCATATTCAAAGTACGATATCATGGTCAATAAATTGTTCATATTAAAATCTTATAGGAAATCGAATTACGTGGTTTTTTAAATTTTTAGTCATTTTTAAATATTTTTTAAAAATGACCCAGAAATGTCATTTCTAATATTAAACAGGGCTATTTTAAAAAAACATTTAAAAAATAGTTAGAAATCTCGTAAAATCACGAATTTTGATTTCTTAAAAGATACCAATATGAACAATTTATTGTGCATGACAAATTTTAAGATAATTAAGTATATTTTATTTAGTAAGAGCATGGGAGGCTTTCATGCTCCTAGGAGCACGGCATATTTATACATATATATATATATATATATAGTTAGACTATTGTGAAAACTTTTGTACTTCGGCCGAAGTGTAAAAGTTACACATTTTATAATTTTTTAGTTCAAAACTAAAATTTGATTTGCTCAATAAATTT
This sequence comes from Eleocharis quinqueflora, assembly GCA_964058865.1. Lineage (NCBI taxonomy): Eukaryota > Viridiplantae > Streptophyta > Magnoliopsida > Poales > Cyperaceae > Eleocharis > Eleocharis quinqueflora. Next base: position 98,285 of record CAXKVX010001064.1, read on the forward strand.
TTCATCTCAAAATCTAGTAAGAAATCAAATTTCATGATTTTTGAAGCTTTCTAGCTATTTTTAAATATTTTTTAAAAATAACACTGAAAAGGTCATGTTTTTAATATTAAGCTGGACTGTGTTTAAAAAATATTTTAAAAAAATAACTACAAAGCTCCAAAAATCATGAAATTTGATTTCCTACAAGATTTTGAGAAGAAGAATTTATTGAGCAACTTAAATTTAGATTTTGATCTCAAAAAGTTATAAAATGTGTAAATTTTGCACTTCGGCCGAAGTAAAAACGTTTTCACAATAGCATATCCCTATATATATATAATATGAGAAGAGATCCGTAGCCACCATCAATTTCGTAGCTGCTCGTAACCGCTCCATCATACCAAGTGTAAATCGTCGATCCGGACCGTTGAAAACATTCTCCATACTAATGTAGACTTAGAGACCAAATTTTATATTATTTTTGGAATTTTTTTACTATTTTATCGGAAGGGTTGAAAATTAGATGTTTGTAAATCGTTAGATAAATAAATTTTCAATCCATCCGATAAAATAGTAAAAAAATTCAAAAAAATGTAAAATTTGATTTCCAAGTCTATATTAATATGGAGAATGTTTTCAACGGTCCGGATCGGTCATTTACATTTACACGTAGTCCATATTAAAACATGATAATACTTCTGATAACCACTTTCATTAATAATTTAGTTTTAATAATATTTTCATGTAAAGAAATGAAATACATACAAAATAAATGTAGCTTCGGTATTTGAAACAATATTTTCTATATCAATAACACCACCCATAAAAAAAAAACCTACTCAAAATTGTTTTTAAGTTAGATATGTCAGACGATTTTTTTTTTTAATTTAGTCATAGTTTGCCATCTTTGTTTTGCTAAGATGCAATTAACTAGCCTCATCACAATTGGAGATTAATTCTGTATTTGGAAGAGCAATAACAACTCCTTAAGAGCTCAAAATAATTTCCGTATCCATTTAAGAGATCATAACTAAATTCCATTCAAGTGACTGTTGCTTCTCATGGGCTATGCTAAGATACTATGATGCCATTTAAGTCGAACCAACTGTCTTTGCATTATTTAGTAAAAACCAACCATACCACAAATAGAATGCAGTAATTGTACAAAGTAGCTGATACGTAGATACATATTTGGTATCAATTATTGATATCGATTTTATTATGCACATTTAGTTGAGTTATCATGCACATTATTTGAGTTATTATGCATGTTATTTTTTGTAATGAAATAGTTATACATATTGTCGATTTTATTATGCATCTTTAGTTGAGTTATCGTGCACATTATTTGAATTATTATGCATGTTATTTTCTATAATGAAATAGTTATACATGTTATTTTTTGTACTGAAATAGTTATGATATAACATGCATAATAACTCAAATAATGTGCATTATAACTCAACTAAATGTGCATAATAAAATCGATATCAATAGTTGTTATCAAATGTGATATCTACGAAACATTATTCATTGTTACAATTAATCAATTATTGAACCACCTTAACAGTTTTTTATTGTTGGAGATTCATATTGCACTACAAATGTTTCATGAAATACTTTAAAGCTGTTCCTGTTTCTAATTTATGTTTTTGAGGACAATAACTAACTTCCAAAAGACTTTCTTTTCCCAACTTTAATAGAAGAAACCATGCCAGAACTTATAATATCGTGCAATTATTGAACCACCTGACATCTTTGCGTACATGGACATTCATATTTTCGTACAAGTATATCATATAATACTTTCAAGTAGGGCTAAGTAGGCTGCTAATGAACAAGACAGTTTATGAACAAAATGGACTGAACACTATTGAACATTTATGGAATGGACTATTTCTTGATCTTGATTGAAGTTCAGTCCAAGTCCAATTGATAAAATTGAACTGGACTAATTGTGGACAATCATGGACAAATTATGGACAAACTGTGGACTAATTGCGAGCTCGGTGTGGGATTAAAAGAAAATATTCAAACATCTCAATAAATCAACCAAATTATAACTCTATATTTCACAGAGAAAGAACTAAGTTATTCGCACAAAGAAACTTAAGTTATTCAATACAGTAATGAAAAAGCTTTCATTTAAAAAGGACGGTGTACTATGGTGTCCAGAGTCATATCCATATGGTTAGCTCATGGACAAATAACGGACATTATTCGGTTATAAGATGAATTGAACATGGACTGGATATTAGTAGATAATTATGAACTTGATTTGATCATGGACTTCAACTTCTCATCAGCGAACTGAGTTGGACATGAACTGAAATACATCCATTAGCAGCCCTACTTTCAAGTGCTTCAGACTTCCAATATATGCATATATATTTTTAGCAAAAAGGATGATATCTAAACATCCAAAGGCTTCCTTTTGCAATTACCTTGTCCAATCTCTCTTTATTTTCCAGAAATGTGCAAAAAAAGAATAAGTTATTACTTTTACCTTTTGTTGGTGAATTTAGCAGTACAATTTAGTAGCCTTCACAACAACTGTAGAAACCAGATTAAAAATCTATCTCCCGTCTCTCAGCATAAAATTTTCCATTAGAAATATTTTCAACTGACAGTAGTGACATCCCTACGCCAGTATCGGCTCCTACTTCAGCCCATGTGTTACCTTCCCAATTTGTCATTTGTGTCATAACATAGGACAAAAACAATTTATACAAACCCTATGGTCATCAGGTCTATCTGCTAACCTCTTGACTGTGAACCGGGTGTACACATTTAATGCAAGCTTGGAGAGAGAGTAGTCCGTACGTGTACATCTGCGGCCAACCACCATTTGCCATGTACCTTCATTTACTTTGGTAAGGAATTTGTTTAGCATTTCATCAAGCAGTTGTTCAGACAAAGTTTCATCTTTTAACAAATTCTCCCTCAACATGGGGTCCCCAATTTTCTGTAGAGAAAGAAAGAGGATTACCAGTCTGTAATACAAGATTTTCTCCTTCAGGAGTGAGGTCATAGGGGCTGCTACGAGCCTCAGTGCAGTATTACATCTGTAGAGGTTTGATGTGTACATAATTATTTATATAATCGTGGAGCAATAAGTTCGATTAAACTGGTACACTGTGGTACACACATGCAGCATGTCTTTATTTAGGCTCAGTAGACTGAACAATGCATATTCATATTAGTCAGACAGGTCAGTACCATCTGAAGCTATTGTTGCTACAGCAGTAAAAATCTTTTTTTTTCAAAATTACATACAGAAATGTCTCACATTTGCATACAACAACCTATTATGTCATGTATTGGCAACAGCCACCCAATCTTTCGACTGACACCATGGAAAAGACAGTCTTTTAAAAAAAATTCCTGGTTTCCTCAATGTACTATGCTACTGCTTTCGCAAAACCAAACTAAGCAAAACGAAACAAAAGAAGGGATTTATAACTCGTCTTTCAGCATAAAAGTACCGCATACAAAGCAATTCGGCGGTACAAATGGCAATGGAGCAGCTAAATCACCTTTTTAGTAATGCAGCTCTAGTTTCTCCAATGGGTTTGAACATATGCAAATGATGCAAAACGGTAGAGGAGAATTTGCAAGTTCTAAAAGTATCACTCACTAATTTGGCAACTATAAAAATTTGGTGAAAGTTGCAAAAGGATTTCATTCCATCAAAAAGATATATAAAGAGAGTTACATTTTCCCCCATTGGCTCGCCCAATGCGTGAGCTGACATTCACTATACAGGCTCCAAAAGGTGAAGGCCTCGTCAAAGGTAACATAATAGTTGGTTTTAATTACTGTCTCAGAAAAATAAACAGAATTATCATCTCCCCTGTTGAAATTCACACCCGCATCATTCACCTACAGAAATTTAATGTTGATAAATCAACGAAGACCCAAGCATGAATACGAGGATTTCTGTGAAGTGTGTACCTTGTTTTACCATCATGCTTGAGCTGGTTGGTGGGGGCCTTAGTAATTTAATATTTTATTCTCCTACTTTTCCAGAGTAGAAACAAATATTTTTTGGTCTGTGTGGTGTTGGGTTTATTTGAACAATCTTTTTGTCCAGCATCTAATCCCTCTTTTTTTTTAGTTACAGTTTCCTGTTCAACTGGTGCAAAATAACAATATTTGGCAGTTTTACCGAATACCAAAAAGTAAACCACATCACTGCTAAATTGTTGAGTTAATCTTTTTGTCTCAAAATAGTTTCTCAAATTAGAATGTGTGTTGTATTTTAGTAGTTAGGATTTAGAATCAGATTGTGCCAGAAATAAAATAGTCTAAATTAGATGAAAGTTATTTTAGTTAGTACTGTATTTAGTCATGTATTGTTCTCTATATAATGAAAGTTCAGAAAGCATCGCCAAGAAAAGTTTCTTCTCTGTTTTCTCTTGTTTTCTCTGTGGGCTACAGTAAATTCGTGCCAGTAAAAGAGTTTACCAGTAAAACCAACATAAATCTCACCAATATGTCAAAACCACCATACTCCAGCTGGATCCAACAAGCAAATTACTGGACCGAACCAGCATCAGTGATGCCTAATTGCCGGGGCGGTACACTAAGGCCTTCTTCCTTGGAGATTATTTTTTTTTTTTTTGATGAGAAAATAGGGAATCGTAGTTCTCTGATTTCATTAATAGGCCTCCAAGGAGGTGATATATTTACATAGGTTTATTGAAAAAAAAAGAAAAAACGAAACTGAAAGAAAACCAAAAAGAAGAAAAGAAAACCAAAAGAAAAAGAGAGTGTAACAATTCAGTGAGTTCCTGATCGAATTCCTTAGCTATTTCTCTCCAATGAAACTGCCTTTCTGTCAGTGTTATTCGTCCTGTACCACAGTTGGTGCAACTGTCTAATTTCGCGAGTAAGCTGAATGATATCTTTGTGAACATCTTGGAAGGTTCGTCTGCAGCGTTCTTTCCAAAGTACAAAGTTCGTGATAACCTCAAGCTACGCTTCCAATTGGTTTCGCCCATCCATTTTGTGCTTGAGTAACTCATGTGAATTGCACGAGTTATATAAGGGAAAGATCGTGCCAGTTGCCGCGCCGCTGCCTGCTATTCCCCTCCCACTTCGGTAGATTGAGTCAGCTACATATTCTCTAAGCTATATGGTAAGGCGACAATGCTGAAAGATGTGGGGCGTTGTTTCTTCCTTGGAGATTATTAGCAGCCCCCTATCACCATCCGAGCTGATCGTTATTTCTGTTAAATCGAAGGGACGAGATGAATTGAAGAATGGGCTAATGAATATAGAAATGGGCTGGGCATTTAAAGCTGAAATGGGCCAAGCGCAGGAGAATGGTAATAAGGCTAGTGGCTAACAGGAGGGTCCCAGTCGTCAGAAGGACATCTCCAATCGTCTGGAATGGAGAAGTCGTTGGTTCTGTTAGAAAGGGAAATTTTTCACAAAGGGCCAAGGTACAAAAATGTTCAACAGATAGGGCCAATAGCACCCTAAAAATTGTACAGAGGGCCAGGGGCGTGACTAATAGTCACGCCCCTAAGAAAATTCGATTTTTTTGCTGAATTCAAGGCATTATGCTGCTGTTTTTTCAAATGTGGGCCCTACCACTTAGGGGCGCAACTAATAGTCACGCCCCTAAGTGTTGCTGACAATTTTTTTTGCTAAGTTATGATTATTAATACTGTATGCAAAAAAATTGTCAGCAACACTTAGGGGTGTGACTATTAGTTGCGCCCCTAAGTGGTAGGACCCACAACTGCAAAAGCACATGCAGAATGCCTTGATTTCAGGAAAAAAAACGGAATCTCCTTAGGGGCGCGACTATTAATCGCGCCCTTGGCCCTCTGTGCGATTTTTAGGATGCCTTTGGCCCTATATGTTGAAATTGTTTACTGCATGGCCCTCTGTGAAAATTTTCCGTTAGAAAGTTAGTTAGAATTCTGCTGAGAGCAGTGTCCTTTGTTTTTTACTGTGTTTTACTGTTTTACTTCAGTAAATTGTAATTAGCCTTGGTCTATAAAAGGCTAACTCATCTCTTTGTTTTGGTTGTTGAGACATTTACAGGATTTAGCCACTGAAAAACTCATGTTTTAGCTATTATCGTTGAAATAAGAATTTCCATTTAACCCCATTTTATTCTTAAAATCCTCTTATCTCTGTTGTTTCTTAATTCATTGCAAATAAATCTTGTAATTGACCATCTCTGGTCGTTACACCCCCCCCCCCCCCCCCCCGGCTCTGTCAAAATCTCGTGATGTCAGCAGTGGCGGAGCCACCTTGCACCCCCTGGAAAAAAAAATTTCAAAAATGACCATATAAAATAATTTTTTTCTAAGAATAACCATCATTTCGAACCCCTGAAAAATATCGTAAATCTTGAACCCCTGGCGAGAATCCTAAATCCGCCCCTGAATATCAGCACGACATGTAACCCATGCACAGCCAGCTGGCGAGCAATTTCATATCCAATCCCTCTATTAGCTCCTGTCACTATTGCTACAGTCTCCTTTGACCACCATCTAGAAAAGAACAAACTTAATTAACATGTAATGTTCATATACGATCCTACAAAAACTCAACACATGAAGCACAGCCTTCAAAAATGAGAAACGTTTCATGTGCTTGGTTGAAACTTGAATTATATTACAATATATATGCATTTTCGTTAATTATGCTTTGATATTGCCCAAATAGGCCCTCTTTCTTGAATTTACTTTGAGAAATACCTTCGTTAAGTAATAAGTAAGAAGAAAAAATGGCTGGAGAACATTTCTGTGACTGTAATGGTGTGGATGATATTTGCTTTCTGAAAGGTATGTTTGTATTTCTCTCTGTTGCAGCCTAAAGATAATACCAGAAGTCATAGGCAGAGGTTTCAAGCTTATGGTTGGTCTAGTTTAATAGCATGACTTTGGAGGTGCATGTATCTAAGCTAAGTACCATATTTTTCAGTTTTTGTCAGTAGTTTACTATTTCTTAGAAGCCCGATTGGGGCTAATCCAGCCTAAATATCTTTTACAATAAGTCAATAACGGTCGTATCTGTTGTCTGTCAAATTTGACATAGTCATAAGCAATTAAGCATCCATCACAAGAGCATTGTACTTGTTCATTAATTCTTTATCTGATTCTAGTTCAGCATTTCCTGTAATATTTAGTGGTACCCACTTTATGACGAGAGAGTTGGAACACATCAAACCAATATTGAAGGAAAGAAAAGAGGCATTTCGTCGAGCACTTCGCGAGCACTGGAGCGCGCGTACCTCTCATTAGGAGCGTAAGGGGTTGCACGGAGATGGGAGATCTCTTGTAGACGCTGCTCTCGCCTCTCTCTCTCTCCTTCCCCTTCTTCCCCATTCCCTAATTGGATTCGGGTTTGGATCCCTAGGTAGTAGTTACCAACAAAACACCGGAGGAGAGTTCAACGGTTCCAATTTCGATTCGGGAAGAGCTTCGAATTTGTCATTTTGCATCAGAATTCAGAAGGATAATCGGATTCGGGTTCCTATTGTTTGGCCCATTATAGAAATTATGGGCCCAATGATAAAGTCCGAATACATTGGTGGTCCACGGTCAGGCCCACTATTACTGTTTCATGGAGCGTCTCCTCTCCTGTCTTTATTGGGAATTGATTCGCCTAAATCTGAAATCTCCTTTAGGTTCTCCAAAATTATACCAAACGGTGTCCAGAAAATGGGCTAGTGAAACAGTATTTCATAGCTGATTTTTCATTTTCGATCTCACAAATAACTTATATAATACAACGGTTATGTATTGTCTATATGTATCGTCAGCTTAAATCGAACGATCAAAAGCAGAATAACATGACCCTTTTATCGGCTTGAAATAACAACAGATATGAACTCATTAATGACAGCAGAAAAATAAATAGCGTAACTATACTAACTTCAATATTTTTATTAAATAACATTATTTCGATGAAATTTGAATATATAATAATATATATCATACATCTTTCTTAAGTTCTTTTGAAAGTATAATTTATATGAAACGAGGAAGACATGAACATTAATGACGTGAAATTAATATTATTAAAGATTTATACTGAGATTAATGGCGTGTCTCATTGATTATGCGTCACGTGTCCGATAATCTGAATACACTTATAATGCAAATTGAATAGCAAAATGACATGTCGAAGTATCAGAAAAATTAAACACGCTGACACTAAACAAACTTTATATATAGTATTGATATTTATATATAACAAATACTACAACAACATCAGTGGACTTCGATCTTCAATTATACAACTACAAATGATAACATTAAGATAGATACACCTTAGAACAATTAATAGTACATGCATTATATAGATAGCTCCATACTGACTAAATAATATGGACTCAGAACACAACTCAAAAAGAAAAGCATCTACCGATACAACGCATGGACTTATTGCTGCAAGCCTGCAACGCGTCATGCACCTTTGTGCTTTGTTTCCTTTGGTTACGCAACCCATGCCACATGCTATCATTTTTATCATGCACATCTCGGCACAATCTCCAATGTCTTTGTCTGCATCCGATGGTACCGCGCGCGCGAGGCCTGTCAATAGAAGAACAGCGATCAACACCACGGTATTGATCGGAGAAGCCATTAATTGGTTTGTGAATTGTGATTGATAGAAAAAGAGCTCAAAGCATGCATGCGTCTATCTTATAGATTGGTTTTTCTATGATGTTGCAAACAATTACAAGTGTGGCCATTTGGAGTTCGTTTTTTTTTTCTTTCTTTCTTCTTGGATGACAATTAAAGTTCAAGACTGATTATATATAGCCTTATAGAAATCACCAATTAATTAATGCTCTATAGTTTGAGTCTGTGCAGATGATTTCCAACACAAGATATAATGGCTCATGCCTCCTGCATGGTACTTTTTAGAGTATATATAAGTATCAACAATTAGATATTTTCGACTTTCTATAAGATTTAAATATAAAAATAAGCATTTTTTTTTAAGTTTTCTTACTTTAATCGTTTTATGAACAAAAAGAAGAAATTTACACAGTGGCGGATGCAGAATTTTGATTAGGAGTAGACACAAATAACAAATTACATAAAAAAATATATAAATTTCTTTCAAAATATCGAATGCCATAAAAAAGAGTATGTTGTACATATAAAAAGTCCAAACATAGATAAAATATAGTAACATCTATTATATCAGTATAATACTACTGACTGACACTTTATTGCAAAAAAATGAAGCTACTTGATATCTCCACTATTTCATCTATGTCGGGCAGCTAATTTCGGTAATTCTAAAAGGAATGGGCATATTTAAAGTGTGGATTTCGTTATTTATTATCTAGTTAATTTTATTGAAAAAAGAACAATAATTAATCTAACACTGGAAAAATAATTAAATACATTAAAAAAAGAATTTGTTCTTTAGTATCTTCCATCGGGCAAGTATCGTCGGTTGGTAAAGTAAATCTTTCGCTGCCTCAACTCCTTCATTGCAATTTAGAGTTAAATAGAGAATGAGACATTAGTATCGTATAAGATATGTTGCATAAATAAACAGTAATGCAATATCAGCACTTATTCAATAGAAATTTAACTCAAATTGACACTTATCCAACTCAAATCAGCAAGAAACAAGAAAAATTGCCAATTAAGGATCCAAAATAGTCCTAATTCATTCGTGCATATACCTAAACAAAAATTTTAGTAATTTACCTTATGAGAAAGAATGATGAAGCTAGATAAAAAAAAGAGAGAAGGGCAAAAAAAGCTCTTGCTAGTAAATATAAATCTAAAAAATGATAAAATGATATCTCAAATTAATCCAGGACAAAACTGACAATAATAAAATGGAACTAGTAAATTAGCAAACCGGAACAATAATCAAATGAAGCATTTATCAGTTTATATGTACCAGAGCATGACAATTGAAAATCAACAAAATCTTCAGTAGAACAGCATCATAGGGGCAGCATCTCAACCTTTATCAGTTTACAATTTTCAGTTTATTGTAAAACAGAAAGCTAGATTTCATGACAGCTGTACCAGTATACAGGAGAGAGAAGTGACCATTGTACCAGTAAGTAGGAGAGAGCACTGACGGATGTATCAGTTTAATTTTCATTGGAACGCTGATTAGTACCACTGACGGCTGTACCAGTATGCAGGAGAGAGAGCAAAAGGCTGCTATCGTAGGGATGAGTCGACGAGAAGAGCTCTCTGTAGGGACGGAGGGCCGGCGTCAGTCGAGATTCGCGAAGCACAGTGGCGTCGCAAGACAACGGGAAGAGGTTCATGTTGGCTCAAACAATTTTTTTGTATTTGTCGATTTGCAAAACGATCTTGAATTTTACAAATCTTTGTCTTTTGAAAATTTTTACAAGAAATCTTTAAGAAGAGTTATGAGGTTTCAAATAATCTCCGATGGGCCTAAAAATGATACAGTGCGGACTAGCCTAATATTGGCTGTAGATTTCGTCGTGGACTTTTCAACGCCACGAAGAATGCCGAAATTAAAGTTACGAATCAAAAGTTATGACCGTTTGAAGCTCAAGATAATCAAGCATGAAGATCTCAAGACTTTTAGATATTAGATTGATTTTAATTGAGCTTAAAGTAATTTCAAATTGATGAGATTGAATCGAAACCAGCCAAAAACGAAAAATACATATAAAACTTTGTATAACGTTCAGAAACATTATATAACATTGTACCAACAGTTACACAACAAATTGCCAGAACTAGAGAGTTGTTCAGAAATGCCCAATAACGTTGTATAATGCTATGGAACGTTATATAACGTTGTAAGAAATGAATTTCAATATAACGGTCTAATTTCTGACAACTCCAACGGTCATAATCTGAGTCACAACGTTGTGTAACATTCTAAAACATTGTATAACATTTTAAGAAATAAATCTCAATATAATAGTCGTATTTCTGACAATCCCAACGGTCAAAACTGGACTAAAACATTATGTAATGCTTTCAAATGTCGTATAACGAATTAGCAATTTCAGCCAAAAATAAATATGCTTCAAGCTCTTTATAAAAAAAGGATCCCTTCATCCTTTCTTCTACAACAATTCCACATTGCAAAATTCTTTGTTCCATCATTATTGGGCTTGAAACACATTGCAAAACCTAGCTCAAAGACTCAATCTCATTGATCGTAATTATTTTAAAATCTTAGAGATATTGTGTTGAGTGATTATTTTATTCTCTATCTGTTTCAATCCTTTGTTCTTTGTTTTTGTTGGCTTGGTGCTTCACCGTTGTGTGTAAGCGAGACCAAGTTCGACATTGTGTGAGTAGGGTTGGTGCTCCACCGGTGTGTGTAAGCGAGACTAATTTCGAAGTTGTAATTCACTTGTGTTTTCTAGTGAATCGTGTCGGAGTCGGGAGTCTCGGAGAGTAGGATCATCAATATCTGATCTCCGTGAAAATTGTTGTATCATCTTAGATTGCTTTGTTTGCATTTTCTAAACTCTTCAATTTATTTTCATAAATTATTTAGTTTAGAATTTGTTTGTGCTTGAATTATTAAAATTGATTGCAATTGTCAAATTTGTCAATTAGATTCCAATATTTCTAGAATTACTTAAAATTAAACCTCCTCAGTTCAAACCAACAGAACTGAACAAGGCCCATGGATTACTGGTTAGGGTCTGAAGTTCTTTACCAGATGGTGAGTATGAATGCGATTGGCGAACATATTCGAATTAGATAATCGATTCGAGATTTTTGTTTTTTATTTATTTTTTATTTTGAGAGGATATTTGTGACTCAGCGCTGAGTCGAAGAAAAGCCAAAGCGAAGAGAAATTGAACCAGAACATTTTTTCTCCACAACAGGGTTATGCCCAGATTATTTTCAGAATTAGACACTCTTAGCAAATACTACTGGATCTCTACAAAAATCTAAAATCAAGGAGTAGGCACTTGCCTACCTCTAATATACTATAGATCCGCCCCTAAATTAAATTATCAACAAGTGAGGAAAATGAAAATCCAAGAAGCACAAGCAAATATACATCTCCAAAAACCCAACCAAATTAAATGAAAAATAAAAGAACAAATTTCAAGATTTCAAAAGAGTGAAATCTTGATGATGATGATGATGATGATGAGCATTTTCAAAACTTTTTAAGAACTTAGGAGTTAAATTGTGAAAAATATGAAGGTCGTACATATTATTTATGCCCACTATCTGTTTTTTTTTTTACATGCAACATATTAAAATGTATGAAATCATATATCAAACAGACCACATTCATTCCCGACATAACTTTTCACGTTCAAATACCAATACACTAACAAATAAAAAAAATAAAAAATGGACGGTCATCATTAATTTGTTTGATTGAATGATTGTTATAGATGACAACGTTTCCAGAAAATCATATTTAGTTATATATAATTATGTAACGACCATAACTTTTTTGCGTAAATTAAACTTAAATTTGGCTTACTAGGAAAAGTTATTCTTCTCTCTTTCTCTCTACGTACGTAAAATGAGGTCGACGACTATGAGTCTATGATGATGATATTAGTTATTCATTATTAGCCATTAATCCTTTGAATAATTAATCGCTGCATTCCAAGGGTAACTATATATCTATTATAAAATTCAAAATCATATAGCAATATAATTAACACAACAAATTTTGTCAATGTGGCACAGAACCCATCAAGATAATAAATTAAGTTTTTTATACCTTCTGTTCAATTAGTAGGATACATAACAAACTTTTATTATATTATATAATTCTGTAAACTTCAATTACTATTTCATAATTCCTATTGTAATAGTAATATTGTAAGGTCTTTGACTGATAATATATTGGGCAATCTATTTAAATTATTTTAGCTGTACTAATTTGACGTCCTATATATTTCATTTTTTTCTAAATGTCAGCAGTGCCAGGACATCAGTATGACTGATAAATCCGGACGGGTCGGGTCCAGGCGGGCCTCCACGGGTCCAAATTTTTCTGAATTTTTTTGAATTTTTTTGAATTTCTGCACAGTTCCATGGGTCCACAGGTCAGAGACGGGGCGGGTTGGGCACGGGTTCGGGAGGGCACGGGTTTGGGCGGGTCTGAGGATTTTTGGCCTACCTGACCCGCCATAGATCCGCGGATCCGCCAACCACGGATCGGATCGGATCTGAGCCATAGGGCGGGTTGGGCACGAATCGGACACGAGCGGATCAGCGGGTGGGTATTTTCAAACCTCTAGATATATACTACCAAAATTGTAATTTCCCCAATGATGTTCTTAGGCGCTAATGATATTTTATCTAATGTCGTGTATTTAAAATTTTGCAGTGAGATATTTCTGTTAACTTGTGGTTATGTTTTGCAAATATCCCTCTAAAACACACAAAACGATCACGCAATTTGCTTCTTGCGTCTTACGTTGTGTTTTACGAACGTAAGGAATTTCTTTGCGTCTTACGTTACGTTTAACAACTTTTTGTGTTTATATTTGTATTTAGTTAAACATAAGAAACGTTTAATTTTTTGAACGTCTACCAAATGCACAACAGAACGAAAAGATAAAGTGTCTCATGAAACTTACAAAAAATTTAAAATAATGACTTATGAAAAAAATTGGATACATTCTTAAAATAGACTAAGAGTAATTTATTATATGATGAGATTCGGTACAAATCTCATCATAAAATTCACGTCATACTCACTTTATATTCCACATATTCTAAACTTACAAAAGTTCGTTATTGGGACATTTTTGCAAGAACAAATGGCTTCGATTGAGTTTGGATCATAAAATAATACTTTTATGCTGTATTCAATTAAGAAGAGAGAATATATTCTCTCATGTGCATTTGAATGTAAAAGTCATTCTTAGACATCTCTATCTGCAAAAACATTTAGGTCTCTACAGTTTTACCTATTTAAATACTGCACTCCAAATTATTCTATACTCGTAGAATTCTAAACGTAAGACGAAATAAACGTAACGAAAGTGACCATTTGCATTTACGTTGTGTTTAACTAAACACAACGAAAATCATTTGTGCCTTACATGTGTTTAACAAACGCAACAAAAATCTCTTACATTTAACACTATGTTACGAAAAAACGAAACACAAAACTTTCAAAACGCAATTCAATTCGTTAACCGCAAGTAAAGTACGTATTATACTAATTAAAACTTCCGTAGTTCAATTTATTACATTCACATACGGATCATCGGCATATGGCCCACATAGAGTATGTCCCAAACGTGGGACCCACATCGCACGAAAATTGTGATTCGATTTTTTCCTAGTTTATTTATTAATTTATTTTTCTTTCTTTGCTTTCTTTAAAGAAAATATTCTCACGTACCGTGTTAAACAACTGTACATAAGTTGGAAAAAGGCATAAAGGAATTTTGAATTTAAAAATATTTGTTATATATTAACACCTATTGTCAAAGATACGGATGACAAGTAAATGACATTAGTATATAAAAATATGACTAATTCCTTTGAAATTATCCACCAAAGAAATCTTAGGCGACTTTTGACAATTTTGACATTTAAGGAGAAAGGAATTACTTATTTTAGATTCAAGTTGCTACAAAAATTAATAATTTCTTAAGATAAGAAAACATCGCCAAGCATTTATTAGATCCAGTGATCTAAATAAAAGTTCCTGTAATATAAATGCCTTCGGATTTCGAGTTAGAGTTACATACATCTGTGAGTGTATTATTTGATTGTGCACTCATGATTTAAGTCGTGAGATTAATGAATTACACTCTTTTTTTTCTTAAATTGTATAGAGAGAGAAAAAAAGATAAATAATTAATTTGTTAGGAGAGATACTGTAATTCAATAATTTAATAATTTAAATCAGGAGTGTACAATTACATAATGTATCTAACCAAATCCTAACCCTAACGCGAGAAGAAGAAAAAGAAAAACTAGCAATCCGGAAGGGTATACCTGGTATAAACTTAATTTATTGAAGAAAATAAAAAATAATAATTACCCTCATTTGTTTTCACAATTAATGCTTATTTTAAGTTGAAAATTTGAAATGACCGTGATATTCATAAACTTTTTTGAATTGTGATGAGTTGACTCTTAAACATTTTAATTGTGACAACCATTTGTCTTTCAAACAATGCAATCAACGATAATAACACATTTATTTGTTTTTACAATTAATGCTTAATTTAAATTGAATTGACCGTGATATTCAGGAATTAACTTTTTATGTACTTTTATGTATAAAACTTGCAATTTTTTTATGTTAAATTTAAATTGATAATAATTCATGTTGTATATATATTTTTCCCTTTTATGTATAAATATAAATACTTTTTATTTATTTAAAATTTAGCCATAATATGATCTATATATGTTGTCAAATGTTGATTTTGTTTCTCTCATGTCATTTTTTTTTTTTGTTGGTTTGGTGACATTCCACTTGAGGTGTTAATGAAACATACATTTATCACTTTCATCAGGTTAATATTTGAGTATCCATAAATATGTTATCTGTATTCTATTTGTATTCTTAAATTCATATTTTTAAAACAGTTATACAAATATGGATACAAATTGGTTTGAATTGCCAAAATTACATAACTGAACTATTCGAATAAAATATAATATAATAGACGCTATTAGTTTTTTATTTGCAGGACATTGTCAAATAGACAAATATCTCTATTGTACATCTCAAATTATTTTTTTTTCATTTTTGTTGAAATGTCTTCATATTTTAGCTATTTCTCTGTTATGGACAATTGAACGTGAATTAAGAATCTGGCTAACATATTAAAGTTAGCAAAAATAAAAATGTGCTAACGGATGTTTATATCGAATTTCAAACCGGAAAATTCCGATTCGAACCGTCGAAATTGTTGTTCATAATAAAACCTACATAAATACCAAATTTTATATTTTTTCGAATTTTTTTACTATTTTATCGGAGGCATTGAAAATACATTAATCTAACGATTCAGAAAAACCTCTAATTTCAACACATTTTTCAATCAATGTTTCCGATAAAAAAGTAAAAAATTCGAAAAATGTAAAATTTGGTCTCTACATAGGATTTAGTATGGACAACAATTTCAACGGTTCGAATCGGCCGTTTTCTGATTTTTTTATTTTTTACATATATTTAGCATTCGTGTGAGTATTCGTATTCCAATAATGAAATACTTCTTTTCACTCAAAATATCCATTTTTCTGTAGTTATCTCTGGACATAACTCCAATAAATAATTCTAATATAATATTAAATTCGCGAGATTGCATCCAATTCTTCATATTCTATGTTGTCTGGTACATCTATTCTTTATTTGGGGTTTTGGTGCGTGTAATCAGGGGCGGATCTATTCAAGGGAAATTGTCCGGGCTTGATTTCCAAAAAACGTAAAATTTAGTGTATTTTTAATTATTTTTGTAGTGAAAAATGAGTTTTTAACGATATTTTAATGGATTTTAATGGAATATTGGTACAGCTAATTTAATTGTACATTTAATATTTGTCAAGTTGAATATAAAAAATAACATCAAACTAAACGTTAATTTCAAAGTAACAATTTTCCAGATTTAAACTTAGACCTGTTCCTTTTACTGTTTTACATTGCACTTTTTTAATCGTTTTCCCTTTATATATATGTTTGGGTGACAGCGAGGACTGAGTCAGAATTTTAGTTTGGGAGACGCGAAGATTCGAATCTGATTTGATTTCATCCGACTCCAAGACTCAAAAAAGTTCGATGATGCTCGATTCAAACTCTGACCGTATCTTATCCGATCTGACCCATGACTGATAAATTGTCGGAACTTGATGATCCGAAATTTAACTCGATCTCATCAATTTTACATGTTTATTGTGAAGCAGAATTTGAATAGATAACTATATAGCAACATTGATTGTTGTAAAATACTCATCAATTTTATATGTTAAATATGACTCGCTACATGTACATATTTATTTAGCTTATTAGATGCACATTTACTAATGATTCACTCTAAAAAAAGCCATAGGAAATTAAAAAATTTCAAAGTTGATCAACTTTCCTATTTAAATTAAGGGATCATCTTGTATATGATATATCGTGATTTTTATACTCAAAAGTCAAAATCAAATGGTCTCTTAACCACTTCGATAAATTGAGATCATCTGACTACTACTTTAACACACCTTAATGCCTCATTCTACATATTAAACTAATTATTTGTACCAAAAAGTTTCTCCTAAACGGATTAAAAGTAACACATGAGATTTTTTACACGTGTTTTCATCAAAATCTAAAATATATACAATTTTATGCTTTTCCATACAAATCGCATCTAATGTATTTGTGAAAATTAAAATGTTCTTTCTTTTCCATAAAAAGTTGCATGATGGATCACCACGTACTCTTAAATATTGCATATGAGTAAAAATACGATACTATACAATAGAGAAAAATAAATATTATATTGAAATAAATAGCAAAAGAATGTGATAATTTGTTGTGAATGATCAAATGTCTACTGAAATCTTGTCCTATAATGCATTATTCTTCACCGCTCAATTCTTGAAATTGAAGAGCACTGATTAGCCTTCAGATTGGAGGATACTAGACTCTCAAATCTTCATTATTGTGATATATAAGCGAACATTTCTGAAAATATTAGAGGTGTCTAACACAGTAACACCCTCCAGCCTCCCCCTCTCTCCGTCTCTGATGCCAGCTAGCTAAATAGCTACATGAAAAATACATCAATATTAAATATCAAGTTAGGAATGATTGTTCACCTGACTAGAAAAGATATTATATTGATAAATTTAGTAATAATTGACACATATTTTGCTCTGATTTGATTTCTATATTTCTGTGGTTTTTAAAATTATTTATAGAAAGTTATGCTATGGATCAAGTCATCAAGAACATATATATTTCAGATTGAACTGACATAAAATATAAACAAATTAATTTACAAAAATAAGTTTTTTTTTATCCTTTCATAAGATGAACAGTTCTAAGTCGTCGGAATAAATTAAGCCATCAAATTTCATATAACATGTCTCTTACCTGTATCTTTTCGTTTAGCTACCGAAAAAATCTTACTCATATTAATATCGATAAGTTAATGAAAAAAAATGTTACACATACTCTTCTTATCGAATACGATACGGATCAAATAAAAGAGTAAAAAGTTTTGTTAACCCTACATTTTTTTGTCCATATTTGATTTTAATTTCTTGTGGTTTTGACATTACCTGTAGTAAATTTAAGCTGTGATGAATAACAAATTAACAACGTATACCATTCAATTTGAGTTGGAAAGAAATATAAATAACCTTTTTTTGTCCATATTTCAACCCTTTCGATGGATGAACAGTTCTGAGTCGTTGGAATATAATAAGCGCTAAAAGTTTCGATCAATACTAGTATTCACTAATTTATAATAACTCAAATAATGTACACGATAATTCAATTAAAAATGAATAATAAAATAGATATACTAAAAATCTTTTATTTTGTATTTTTGCAAACTGGAGACGGTGTGAGCATGTGAGCATTTGATGGATCCAAAGTTTAGTTAGACCGGATCCGGATTTGCAGGTCGCAATGTCGCATGCCTACCTCAAAATATCATAAAATGATAAAAGTAACTGTCTGTCTGGGTTTCTACCTCTTTAAAAATATCAGGAGGGCATGATTTCTTTAATTAATATCACAAAGAACCGCCATTTTCAATTTTTTATTCATTGGTGATTTAGCTTTTTTTCATTGGGATCCATCTATTTCTCATATTCATATTCAAACACTTTTCCCTGATTAGTATCTTTTTTTCTTGTTAAGGCATATTTTTATTTTTTTATTTCAGAAACTTTTTCCAAGAATTGCTGATTATTTCAAAAAAAAATTGTGTTCAGACTCTATTAAAAGCTGTTCATGGTTTAATTTATATATATATAAGGTTTATTCATATTTACTGACAAAAAATAACTTTTTTTGGGAAAAATCAAGTTGAAATTTGTGTACGATGAAATTGTGATTGTTACCTTTTTATATCCGCAAGTTTGCTAACTTTATTTTTTTTCAAGAAATTTCTAATTTTACTCGAAGCAAAACTAGATGCCAGTATGTATTATTAGTTTGAAAAGTTATATATCATCTTTCATTATACGATATGAAATATCACATGTATTCTTCTTGGTTTTAAAAGTTTATTGATACATGAGAATTCTGATATATGATGTACATTTGTATATAGAGTGCTTATGCTTTTTTTTTTTTATTATTCATGAGTGCTTATGCTACTGGACCAGTCTCAACTATTTTAAGAAACAAGTTAAAAATTTCTTTGCCATGATTTCGGACAAATATCTTTCCTTTTATGCACCATCTCAATTTTGTTATTATAGAGGATCTTGCCGCAAATATTTCGTATTCGAATATTTTACGAGGACCACAGAGAATAAAAAAATGATGGTCAAAGTTGTGCATAGACGATGTAAAGCGGCATATTATTATAAAACGAATGGTGGGGGGTAAGTCATGCGGTGAGCGCACCGCCTCTTACGGAGAGAATACGAGAGCGCATTTTATAAATAGAAACGACACCATCTCTCGAGTCAGATCACCGTTATCTCTTCATTTCTCATCTCTTTCTCTCTGCGCTGGCTCCTTATTTTCTCCTCTGGATTTCTCCTAAATTCGGCTTGCGAGAACTGTGTTAATAATTCTTTCTTGGTAAGGATCGTAGATCTGAGACTACAAAAACGAGAATCATTTGATTTATTTTGATTTTGAATAGAGCACAACGACGGATCTAGATTTATTGTGCCATAGGGTTTGTAACTTTTAAACAGATCGGTGATTTTATTATTATTATTTATATTTAGGTTTTTCTATTTTTAAGTTTTAAAAGGGATTAAATCCTTGGACATGACACCGTGTTCTATTTGAATTTGAATAAATCCTGATTTAGGAGGAACAGTCTCTCTTCATTTCTTCCAGATCTCTTTTGTTATCGCATGTAAATAAAGCTCGATTTATTTCTCACTGTTGCTATAGTGAAAAATAAACTGAACTATGATCAGGATTTGTAATATTTGACTTCTAATCCGAAATTTTCTTTGATTTTCAGAATTATGGACAGTTGCCGTGTAAAGCATGGTGGAATCAGACGCATGTTCTCTGATTGCGGAGCTGAAGCAAGATATAGCGATTGGTCTAATCAGATAAATTCTAGATCTGATCAATTAGTATGTCCTCGTCCAAGGAGGAGTTTTAATGACCGATCTCAATTTAATTTTGATTCTTGCGAGTTAGTATTTCAAGCTCAAAGTTATTTTATTATTTTTTTGTTAAATTGGGGAAAGATAACTGAATCCTTTTAATTGCTTTTTTTCTTAACCCAAGCAATTTGAAGATTCATTTATCAGTTACGTAAGATTCCATGTCTTTTGTGTTCATCAATTAATTAATTTATTTTTTAATTCCTTGCAGGTCCTTTAGAGCGCAAGATGTAGATATAGATCTTGACATGTTAGCAGTATTAGCGCTTGAGGTACTACACAAATTTATATTTTTCTCTTAATTGAATTTTTAATCGTTCAATGTTCTCAACTGCAGTTTATTTTGTTATTTACAGAATGAATCGGATGATGATTTGGAATTAGGAACTGATAATGACGATAGCTACTTTTTTTGCGGATCACCGCCACTTAGATCCGATAACCCGTTAATTCATGATCCTGAATTCAGGTACATGGCTGATTTTTATGGATCCATTAAATTTTCTTCATCTTCTATCCCGAAAAGGTCGCCGCAATCTTTCTCTCCGGCACCGGCAAGGAGAATCGAGGGTTTCTCATGCGGTAATTCCAATCGCAACAACTCTGGTGTGAATCAAGTTCTCTCTGCTCTTGCTTGAGTGCGGGTTTGATTCAAACTCCAGAACTGACAACATGTAAATTTTTCCGAAGCTGTCAATATGTGTATCTTTTTCTTTTTTCCTCATAATGAAAGACTATTTGTTAAGCCAAGAATATTTTTCTTTTCTTTTTTCACTGGTAAATATAGGGAGGTAAATTTCTTGTAGAATTAGTTCTTTGAGGAGTGTTACTATCATCTTTTGGTAGATTTCAGGGATTGTTATACTTGCAAGAATGAGAATTTGTACAAAAGGGTTCTATACTTTGTTACCGTTGTATAAAGGAGAGAAGAAATTAAATGAATGCTACAATTTTCTTCTGTACTTGTTTTTCGTTCTTTTTTTCTAAGAATAACTTTTTGATGTGTATTGACTTCGGATTTTTTTTCCGTTGGTTGTATGCAAATAAGGGGACAAATTTCGTAATGAAACTTTGGATCAGATTAAAAATAATATTATTTTGACTTTCTAATGTTTTATAAATGGTCGGATGCTATTAACACTAACATTCTTATATTTTATTTAATATTTTATTATTTTTTCTTCTGTTTTCTTCTTTGCCTGAGTTTCATTTCAATGTAGCCATGTAGGAAATGAAGATGTTATCAGTCGCACTCTCTCAAGAAGTCGAAATAATTATGAAATTTCCATAAAAATCATAATTGAAACTCATTTGTGCTATTGACATTTGTTATACCACGTTCTTGTTTTCTCAAGTTAAAAAAAACGAACGAGTAGAAATCAGAAAAAAAAAAAGAAAATCGAAGATTTAAGAGTAGTTAACGTTCCGAACATTTGTAAAATATTTAGGGTGTGTTTGGATGCATGGTGAATAGCTATTTTTGTGAATAGCACCACTAATCAAATTGAAGTGCAATTCGAACATAAAATTGTTATTTGTGAATAGCATGACTTAAATCGAAGATTTAAGAGGTGGCAGAACCCGACCCGACAAACCCGTCCGACCCGACCCGACCTGAACCCGACCCGACCCGATATTTTGATAAAGTCAAACTACCCGAACCCGACCCGACCCGACCCGGGATGATCCGTAACCCGAGACGAAGCGACACATGAGCGACCTGAGCCCGACCCGATCCGACCCGAGACGACCCGTAACCCGAGATGGCACGACACATGAGGACCCAAGCCCGACCCGAGACGACCCGTAACCCGAGATGGAGCGACACATGATGACCCGAACCCGACTCGACCCGACCCGACTTGACCTGATACAACTTGTAAATTGATCTAATCCTATCTTGCCAACATCATAATCTAATTTTACTAACAAATTAATATCAGAGAAAGTCAAAATTTACTTGTATAATTCAATAACGCGATTCGATCTTGTCCGATTGAACTTAAAACTCAAAATAATACTTGAAAGTTGTCGGTGCAACCCGACTCGAACCCGACCCGGTCTCACCCGACCCGACCCAAGACTCGAAAGTTGTCGATGCAGCCCGACCTGAAATCCGACCCGATCTCGCCCGACCCAACCCATCACCCGAAAAAGATCGACACAACCCGACCCGAAACCCGACCCGACCTCGCCCGACCCGACCCATGACCCGAAAGTTGTCGATGCAACCCGACCCGAAACCCGACCCGACCTCACCTGACCCGATTCCAACCCGACTTTTATAAACGGTCAAACTAACCCGACCCGACCCGGCCCGACCCGAACCCGCCCGACCGACCCGACTTGCCACCTCTATTTCACTAATTCACTAATCCATCCAAATTGTTGAGTTAGCATGAATAGCAATTTTTTGGAGAGAGAAGGGAGAGAGAAATTATTAAAATATATATGAACTGATAGCAGCAACAATCAGACGGTTTGATTTGCTTTAAAATTCCCCTAGAAACGAATATCTTGATCACACACTTGGAGTTGGAGCCTCCTAACAAAAAACAATACAAAATACAAAATAGGTACAGTAAGGTAAGGAAATAAATAAACTAAGATCAACGCAGATAGAGACCGGAGAGAGATGTGACTAGGACTAGGTGAAAAAATATATAAATAAATCATATCATGAGCCATGAATCATGATGATAGCATGAGATTGAGAGGAGAGGTTGGCGTGCCGACCTCAACTTCTTTGTGATTTCGTCGGGTGCCTTTAGTGCACGTAATTAGGTCCTCACCACAGAATTTATATCCTCTGCAGCTCTTTGCATCTGTTTCATCTGTATCGTTAAATTTGATTTGAATATATATAATTTTGTAATATAAAAATTCTCTCAATTGTGTTATTGACGATCAATCGTTCGGATTTTAAGCGATTCAGATTAAACGGAGATAAAAGATTACAAAGAAAACTACCAAGAGAATTAAATTTCCTCACCACATGTATGTATCTATGTATGTGATATGTCTCATCCCTATGGTTATTCTTCACCTATTTTTTTAACCCACACATTTCATCAACACTCCCCTTCTAACCTTCTTTGATTCCTAGATCCTTCGGATAGTATCTATCTTTATTTTCTTTTGGTAACCGCTAGATATTTTTTTTCTAGCTTTTAGGCTCCGTTAGCTGTTGAAAAGCTTATCCTTTATTGTACATTTGTACAAGAGCAGATTTTCTACGTTGTACAAAATGAATGACTCAGATTTAATTTAAGAAGATTGAGTATTATAAGTTTGAAAAGTACAAATCTTAATACAAATACATGATTTTGCCTTCTGCGCAGCAGAAAATCTCGTTCATAGCTGTTGGAGCTAGCTGTCTCACAAAAAAAAAACGTTAAAATGGGGGCACAAACACGGAACGAAATCCTCTGCGTCTTTTTTTAGGATTGTTCTATGCGCTTTTAAAATCTGACCACCAATTAGATTTCAACTAATCTGATTTTATAATACAAAAATCTATTGTCTTTTTTAATTATATAATTGACGATTATACAATCTAATCCAACGGTTTATATTTTAAAGACGCAGATTACACCTTAAAAAGAGACGCAGAAACACTGCTTAGACCACCATGTTTCTCTATTAGTTGAGATTAGTTTTTTTTTTTTTTTTGGGGGGGGGGGG
Organism: Eleocharis quinqueflora; assembly: GCA_964058865.1. Classification (NCBI taxonomy): domain Eukaryota; kingdom Viridiplantae; phylum Streptophyta; class Magnoliopsida; order Poales; family Cyperaceae; genus Eleocharis; species Eleocharis quinqueflora. The sequence goes on from CAXKVX010001064.1 coordinate 122,200, forward strand.
GGGGGAGGGGGTTACAAACCCACACAAATTGTTTGATCATTTTATTTTATCCCATTTAATGGCTATTCATGTTTTAGTGCATGACTTTATTTGAAAATTTGTTTACCTTTTAGAAACGCAAATTCTCATATATGTTCATTAGTTTTGTTAAAAAAATAAAAAAACTCAAAACATTATTCAAACATATTTGAATAATTTAAAAATGAGTTTCGTATGTGCCACCCAAAACCTTCACTGTGCATCTCTCACAAATCAATATATCATAATTAAATTACAAGAATTATTACAATTGTTCAATTCATTATACTTTCCGTATAAATCAATTTGAACTCGTAAATTATGTTTCGCCAATCGCCAGAATAAAAAAGTCAACAAAAAAATAAGAAGTCAAACCTCATGTGTTGAAACTTGAAAGAAGTCAAAACTCATTTCATTGCTAAGTTTCTTATGATTTTTCGTTAAGATAAAGTTAAAGCCTCTCAATTTTTTTTAGTTCTAACTAGAATTGAACTCAAAATCATTTTGAATCCATTTTAGGAGCTATAGATCATTTGCAAGTTTTTTATGCATTTATGATTGCTGGATCATTCATTTGATATTCAATTTATATTTAAAATAATTATATTGTATATCGTCAAATTAATCTCTAATTAAAAATTTATTAACTTAATTTCAATTATTTAAGCATGAAGGTGTCATATGTACAAAGGAGAACATTTCACCATATTATAACTGAAAACTCTTGTAATTAATCTTAAATATTCGATATTTTAAGCATACATGTCTACTAATTAACATATATCGATTCAAGCTTCAAATGTTGCTCTCAAATTTAGTTTAAATTATTTAAACATTCAAAAGATATGGAAGTCATGTAAGAAAATACCATTTTGGAATTGGTAACATTTTATATTTAATTACAGATAGTTCAACAGCTAAAATGATAATGATAATAGATATGAGCACTACCAAAAAAAACTGAGGACGTGATCAATTTTTCTGAAAAAATAATAATTGTATATTTGAGTAATTTTGAATTAATAAAAAATTAATTAAATGTCATGAAATTTTATAAAAATCTGTTGAAATCAATAGGAATAATGTGTCTACAATATTAATTTTCTTTATTTTTACTCTAAAAATAGGAATATTTTGTTAATGAACTTCTGAATTTTACCAGTTAAATGGTCAGGGAAGTATATTATCAATTACAAAAGAGCAAATTAAGTCGTCAAATTGGAAAATAAAATAAATAAGATCAAAATGAAATTAGAAAACCCAGGAATTCTGAACAAGGTTATATTGAGAGCTACATTTATGGTTGTTTATTTCTTTGTTTTGATAATATTTTCTGTGGGTCAGTTGTTGTGGTCAAAGAAAATAATAAAAGAATTAATATTTCCAAGTATTAATTGTTCCAAGGCTTTGACCAGTGGGTTGTCTAGCTTTTTCAGGCGTGCACTCTTGGTTTTCTTTGCAAAAAAAAAAAATGTCTTTTTCATAGATAGTTTATACTTCTTTTTCTTCAAATCAGCTTATTTTTTATTTTATTTTTAATTAAGTGACAGTATGAAAGCATGTGCAAGTTGAGACAGAGAACATTGCCGGTGGTGAGGAATTAGTACTGGGACTCGAATATGCTGCAGCGCAGTAGCGCGCTATAGCAGATAGACGGTTCGAATTGATCGTCAATTTCGCGATCGATCGCTAGCGATGGAAATTAGAGGGCCTTTATACTTTGGCACGAATCTTGATTTAATCAGTGAAAATCAGACGATCTAGATACTGTGCTACACCATTCCGCGCAGCACCAGATCTGGTTCCCAGTACCTGGTGTCATGCACGATAGTTGTTTTATATAAAACATAAAATGCTAAATATCACCTTCAATACCAAATTGGAGGTGGAGGGACATATCACATATGCATGTGCTTCCAAAGTCGCATTCAACATGATTGTTAATTTAGACAAAAGATCAACTATGTTTGCAAGTTGATATGGGGACAAAATATTAAGATATTTTACATCATGTCGCGAGGAGAAATCAACGTGTTTTAAGAAGAGCGATATAAAATGCGAATTCTTTTTTTTTTTAAGAAAATTATTATATTCTCTTAGATCCGTTTACTCAAACTGAGAAACAAATGAATTCTAGACCGATTCGGATTCATGTTAATTATATAGATTACTTTTTTATTTTTTAGTAGTTATTTTCGATTTATTCACCGAATTATCGTATATATACTTCATTAGTTGTTATTATTTCTTATTTTATGACTAAAGCATTTGTCGTCTTTACAAGAGACTTGTCATTTCAAGATTAATCAATTGTTGAATGAAATTAGTTTCTTTTAGAATTCACTGGATTTTTTTTGTTGTTGTACGTTTTGTTACATGCATAAAATGCGGAATTTTCAAACTTTTCATGCAATCCAATTTAAATCTCAATGTTCATGAGTATAAAATTCGAATCTAACAAATATTTGTGATTTTTTGTACCTTACTTGATATCGTAATCAAGCGTAACACTTCTTTTGAGTAGCGGTGGGTTGTGTCTTCGGAATCAACACGAAGGATGTCGATTCTTGTTCTTGTCTCACGAAAGTTTTCTAAACGCGAAGTCTCTACCACGTGCATTTCTTGACACGTCGAAGCAAGATTGCTATACCTTCTATAAAGAACACGAATTTCGAATCCATTTTTGTCCCAACAAATGAGAGGGATTCAAAATCTAATTTGACTTGAATTGAAGAGAAATGAAACTATCTCTATTGTTACACCTGATTTCCACCTTTCAATTTTCAAAAGGGAAATAAAAAATCATCATTAGGATGGATACTTCTGTTTCTTTTATATGCGTCATAATTAATTAAAAGCATTTAATTCATTTCTTGTGCAAGAAATAAGAAAGTTGAGAAGTTGTGAGACTGCGGGGGTGGAAGATACAAAGAGAAAGAGTAGCGAAGTACTTCTTTTAAGCTAGAGTTGGAGATAACGCAATAATTATTTTAAATAACTGTTGCTTTAGGGTTTTGAAAAAAAATTCTGAAAAGATAAGACAACGGTTGTATATAAATAACCGTTAGCTTTGCTACCCCTAGGACAATGGCTATTTTAAAAAAACCATTGTCCTAATTTCTGATATTTTTTTTCACTTTTGCCAACGGTGTTTAACAAATTCTTTCTTAACTGTTGTTTTATATAAGTTGCTAAATCTCCATTATGTTGAGGTGACATAAGCGCCGTGTTTTTCATTGGTTTTTTAAATAAAGACTACGTCAACCATCCGAATCGAAATCTTCAGAAATGATCCTGACAATTAAGGGGTGTTCAAAAAGATCATGGCTCGCTCGAGTTTGACTCGGAAAAAGCTCGTATAATCTCGTTCGTTTTTGGCTCGTGAGTCGTGACTTGATAGGCTCGTTCGTATTCAGCTCGTATTACTCCTAAAACTTGAATCATTCCAGTTCATAATAACTCGACTCAAAAATATAATATGAGATAATGTAATGTAAATTAATAATGTAATATATTCATTCATTTATTCGTGACTATTTATTTATTTTATAAATTTTGATTTTAAACTCTTAATTTTTTTTTGAGTAATGAAATATTTCTAATTTGTATTTCACGTCAAAATTTTAAGTTATTGAAATGATAAATATATTATTAAATAACAAGCTAAAAAAACTCGCTCGAAATCAGTCTAAATTTTTTCATGACTTGCAACTCGTTCGAAATTAACATAAAAATAGTTATAGTGTAGTTCGTTTAGACTATTTTCAGCTCATGAACTAGCTCGGTTCGACTCAATTTTTATGAGCCGAACTCGACTCGTGTTTTCATGAGCCGATTCCACTCGAACTCGACTCATTTGCAGCCTACCTGACATCACCAAGAAAGACAAACAAATATATTTTACTTCTGAATAGGGGGACATAAATAAATAAGTATTTATTCTCGATTATTTGTGCGGATTCTATGAAACTTCAAGACGGTAACAATTTTGTAAAATAAAACCCGTTAAACCCCTCAGACTACTTATCAATAAGCACCCATAATTGTAAAATTTTCATAACTAAGATAATAACCAGCACATTAAATTTGAAGTCGTTGTTACTTCATTTATTCCAAGAACCAAGAGAGGTTGACCAATTCTCATTTAGTTTAGTTGCTTTTGAAATGCAGTAATAGTTTAAGGAGAGCTGATATATTGATTCCTCCGTGTTATTTGTATCGATTCACGCGTGTTATATATATTATACTATAAGAATAAATGTTAACGATTAAAAAACATATTTATTAATTGTTAATATATTGATTCCTCCGTGTTATTTGTATCGATTCACGCGTGTTATATATATTATACTATAAGAATAAATGTTAACGATTGAAAAACATATTTATTAATTGTTATGCAACAGTTGATGTATAACGGATTGCTAAATTGTGGACAAATATGTGTTTTTTTAGAAGAAAAATAAGAATTAAATATCCGGCTAAGGAAATGATTATCTATTATTAACCGTTGCTTCCGGTGCGGCTAAGGCACCGATTATTTACTATTATTCGTTGTCTTAGGTGACTATTTTTATGTTTTATAAATGGAAAGCCCCATATTTTGTTAGTGAATATACTATTTATAAAATTATCACAGATAAAGTAAATATCACAATAAACTATTAATATTATAAATACGTCACAAATTACAACCCGATCACAATAAATAAAAAGAATCCTAAACTCTAAGAACTTGTCTTCTAATTTCTAAACTCTAAGAACTTATCGCTAGCTAGTTCAAAATATTAAGGTTACTCAAGAAAACACACTTGTGAAGTTGGTTGCTTATTTACCTCTACACATATCTTTTGTAATCTTATAACTTATCTCTAGCTAGTTCTAAAGCTAAGGTTTTCAAGATTTCAAAGATGAAAATAGCCCAAAAATATGCAATCACGGTACTAAGTCTGATTCGATCAATTGCATCTTTTGAGCCTATGGTCCCGTGGAAATCCTAGGAATAGTTGCCGAATTTTTCCTCATATGAAATTCCCTTCAAAAACACAAAATACAAATTACAAACAATTAGTACTCTACAATGCACAGTAAGATGCCAAAGAAAAAATATATTAAATAACATACTCTTATTTTAGGCCAGAAACATCTCTCTCTCTTTAAGTTGAAACACTTGATTTTTCATCCAGTATCCTCATAGGTGTGATCCACCTATCAGTCGTGCTTCACCTACAAAAGTATTGTAAAATAATTTTGAATAGCTCAAAATGTCATGCTATGTTAGAATAGTAAAATACTTTAAATGTATGTATGTATCATAATTGAACTATTGTAGAAATCCTCTAACTACCAAACAACAAAAGTAAAATTTTTCTAACTATTAGACTATTGTAGGAACTAACAAAATAAATAAAAAATTACCTCCTAAAAGAAGAGTGGACATAAAAAGGGCGGAGAAGTATCTAGACAAGGTGTTTGTGAAGTTTTCTAGACAAGATGTTCATTTGAATCTACAAGGTGTTTGTGATGTTCATTTAAATAAAAAAATACCTCCTAAAAAAACACATAAATAAGTAACAAGATAATTACATAAAATTGCTTACAAGGTGTTTGTGAAGTTTTCTAGACAAATCGTACATTTGAATCTAGAGTTGATTTCATTTGCACTCATTTTCTGATCAGCTAGAGAAAAACACTAATGACACGTATGTTTTCTATGTACTTTAAAGTGCATTAAACTACAAAATTCACAAAAATACAATCAAGTTAATACAATACATGACGTAGGTGAAGCATGGTGAAAATCTAACAATAGAAATTAAAAAGTCTGCTTTCACCCTAAAGAGGTCCTATGTTTCACCAATAAAGAAGAGGTTATTTAATCTATCTTTTCTTTAGATAGCTGATTTTTCTTCATACGTAGAGGCTTTTGTTCATGTAAGGTCATTAATAACAAAATATTTACAACGATACAAAAAGCATGATCTCCTATTAGAGTGTTTTTCAAGAAATTATTATACTCTTCTGGCGGGACTATATTACTCTTTTGGCGGGACATATAGTCCCGCCAAATAGAGCGGGCATTTCGAGAAAAAAAACCTAAGAGGAGAGGACGATCTTGTATCGAAGTAAATATATACTGATTAAAGACCTTAAAGGAATAAAAACCTCCACCTATGAAGATGAACCTACTATCTAAGTTAAAAATAGATTAATTAGTTACTCTTTAGGGTGGAATGCCGAAGTTCTTTAGGGTGAAACCAGACTTTTTAATTTCTATCGTTGGACACCATATTTTACGTACATCAAGTATTGCACAAACTTATTTATTTTTCTGTGTGTTTTGTAGTTTAAGAATCTTTTTAAGTACATAAAAAGTATATGGACCACTGATATTTTATCTCTAACTGATGTGAAAATGAGTGCAAATAAAATCAACTCTAAAGTTGAATGCATAATTTTTGTGAAAAACTTTACAAACAATTGCGTGTAATTCTATGTAATTATTTTGTTGCTTATTTATTTTCATTCTTGTATATTGCATCTTCATATTTCTCCTACCAAAAGATAAATGATCTTAAATTATTGAAATCCTAACAACATTGTACTAACATTCTAAAATACATAATTATTTTCAGTATAAAAATAACATGAAAAATTACATGTGTAACGAATTATTTAGCATGCATAATAATTCGCCAACATACATAACGGTCAAGTATCGATGCAGATATCGATGAAGGGATCGGCGAACCATTCCTTTTCTTAATAAAATATTACCGAACTATGAATTTCTTTCCCGTGTTACTTAGCGAATTTTAAGCGTAAACCACACTTTTATGTAGACAGCAACATGCTTGAATTTGTCATGTGTTTCAAGTTTGAAAGATTCGCTTCAATATAGAGGGAAGGAACCAAGAACGAGCACTAAGTTTGTCGCCTTTTTAAAAATCACAAATTTGTGTCCCCTCCATTTTTATCAAAGATGTAGAGACACCAAGAGTGTGGAAATAAATTCAACTTAAATCGGTTTTAAGATAAACATTATTAATACAACTGTTCACATATACTAATTGAAGACAATATTTTGTTTTGACTTTATATACAGAAACAAATTTAAAGACAAAAACTCCAAGTGAAAATTATGTGTATTAAAAAGATAAATTTGAATTGTGATAAAAAAATTCAACTGCACGAAGTAATGATTATGAAATAATATTTTTGTATTTTAAGCATACGCTTTATCTTGTGGGTATATCTATTTGATAATTTTGGATAATTGTTGTAAAATGAAAATCCTAACTAATATATTATATTTGTAGATGTGTTCAGTTTTTTTATGTTTCATGTAGTTTGGTTTGTATCTAAAATTTAAATTTATTTGGTCCTTAGAGAGTTGCTTAATAGAATTGGCAAAAGTTTTACTTGTTTAAGATATTCTAAAGTTTTACTTTATACACACACTTAATCTATAAGTCTATTTCTTGTATTTGAACTATATCATTAACATGCTCACTGTGTGTGTGTATATATATATATATATATATATATATATATATATATATATATATATATATTATAAGACACACTTATATAGAAGTACTCGTTAAAAATATATATCAGATAGTGCTTGATTATACTTATGTAATACACATTATAAGTTGAGCAAAGTTAGGTTACATCAAGTTTCATTAAACTTGGTTTAATTTTCTGCATATAACATATCTTTTAATTGTCTTAATTATCAATACAGTCAGATAACTCTGCCACGATATGTCAAATAACATCTAGTGTAGTAGGAAGACACAAGACTTTCATGAAGAAGATTTGAAGTTCAACCTCTACTGAATGCTATTCTCAGAGAAGAACGATGTTTTAAATTTATTCTCTAATTTATTTGTAATATGTGTTGTAAGTTTACGGAGAATGAATAAAAAAACTCAGCCACCATCTTTTGAAATCCATTTTATTTGTAAACGGAGAAGAGAAATAAGCAAAAAGCAAAAGCTATCCTTTTGGAATTCCACAGCAAAAGTGCCTTGTAGATGAATCAATTAATACTTGGACCATACAGAACATTGGATAAAAACTTTTAAAGTAGAAAATTTTATAACACTGAAGAATAAAAATGAAAGGGAAACGTGAAGTGAGAACATGAGCATTTCGAAGGGAATTGCCATGAAATAATTAAACAAAATATGATCTTATCAAGATAGTAGTTAGATATATATGGGATGACAAGTGATGTCATTAGGGGTGTAGATGAAGTCAATTGAGAACATTTATATTTGAAATTATATTTATGTCGAATGCAAATATGAATGCGAATATTAGAACAAAATTTATTAGAACAAAATTGGTATATATAAGCCGATGTCGTCATATGGTAGTTATTTTCGGTAATTTAACACGGTCATAGAAATTATATAGACAAATTCTGCTATGAATCAAAATTAACTTAATTTTACTACTTTCGATGTAAAATCAACTTGATTGTACAATTATATAATATGTCATTATTTCTGATTGGGATGATCAGAATATCCACGCGCGTTATTAGACAATTCAAATCAAACTAATATCCATATCAAAATTATTCTACTGATACAAAAATACGAATATGAATAATTTATTTATGAAAAGAGATAACCTGTTTATGAATAATATTGTATTACAAACTTAACTATACACTATATATAAATATTCATATCATTTACTCTCCAAATGCCATTTTAACGTATTTTTAAGCTTTCTAAATTCAAAATTAACCCAAAATTTCAACATGACTTCATGCGAATTCTCATACTAATGATTTTTTAACAGTTTCAATGACATTTACAAAATTGAATCAACTTGTTTACTTTTAGGTAGGGATATGTCATAAGCCTTTGGCCCCTGTAAAGTCCCTGTCAGATTCGGTCCTGACCCGGCCCTTAGTAAGATTTTGAAAGGGTCGGGCCTTAGAAGGGCCGGACTTTATTCTAAAAATACAGGCCCCTATTTACCCGGCCCTTTCAAGCCTCGACCCCGTCCGACCCTGATCTGGCCCTCTGCAACCCTTATTCACGCCAGTCCCTCAGACCCTTATCAACCCTTTCACAATTAAAAAAAATTAAAAAAGACCAAAGCCCTTATTACCCGGCCCTCTGCAACCCCGAGGGCCTGATAAGGGCTGGGCCTTAGAGGGGCCGGACCTATTTCTTTAGAACAAAGCCCTTATTACCTGGCCCCTATTAAGCTCTCTTTAGACCTGACCCTTATCCGGCCCTTTCGTAGGCCCTCTAGGTCCGACCCTTGTAAAGTCCGGCCCGATCCTTTAGACTTTTCCTACTTTTAGGTTAGGTTGTACATGTGCAGGTACGGGTATCGTATCTATTACGATGCGAGTGCGACGATGTAGTATTTTCCAAAAAATTAAAATACGACATCATATATATAAAATAATAAAAAATATTAAATGCAACTCAAATAAACATAAATCAACTAAAATAACATAAATTGTTCAATTAATTAAGAATATAAAAACTATTGACATTATTAATAAATGTGAAAGTAAAACGACTTGTGGAACGAATCGAATGACTCATTTTTAGTTAAATTACAATATGAAATACGAATTGACATACAAACTAAGCCACATCTAATCCCAACCCACTCATTCTCTCTCTTTTTCTTCCTTCATCTCTCCAAACCCATCTCTCTCTTTATTTCCTCTCTCTTTTTCATGTCGAGATAAAAAAAGGGAGGATAAACCCTCCTCCCACTACCTCTTACCTCTCTCTCGGCAAGTTGCTACTGCCGCTGCCACATCGTCGTTGTCTTCGCTCTCTTCCTCCTCTTCCTGCAGGCTCCAAAATTGTGGATTCGGATCCCATTCGGCCGATATTCGAGCAGGCAAATCCAGTGCGAATCGCACCCGAACTCATATGGGATACATATCCGTCACGTAGTGCGGGAGACGGGGGTAAATCCGTGCAACATAGTTTGTAGGTCAAACAGTCTAGTAAATGATCTAATAATTCAAGTGGCCGTCCGCTAAAATAAGATTAAGAAACGACAAAAAATTAGTAACCTCGATACTCTATTTCATCTGTATCGTTCAATTCACCGATACTGATAAAAAAATGATATTTGAAAAACACAACAAAAGATCAAAGTTAATCGCTTTTCATCAATTTTGACGAATTAAACGATCCCGGTGAATTAGAGTACTCAGTGTATCAAATATCCAAATTTTTGTCTTAAGTAAACCATGTGTTTAATATGTATGACATAAAAAATGGTAGGCGCTATTTTACGTGCAGGAATTGCAATTTTGAGCGCTAAGATAAATCTTCCTCACTAAATTCCTAATTTACCCTTATTTAACATCTCTTTTTTAATGTGGGCGTCTCTATACAAAGTACTGAATGAATGAATGTATGGAGTGTTTTCTTGCCTTATTTTCTTGAAATGATATATAACAATTATTACTATCATCTAATATTGTATTGACGGATTTAAACTCATTTATACACTGTACCTTGGAAAGAGTTAAATTATCAATGACAAATATATATAAGAAAAATAATTACATTTGTCATAAAAATTAAATTATCACAGAAAAAATTAAATTAGCGTATACATAAGAACTACTTCAATAGCAATTGAATTCGAACGTTAAAAAAAATATAGTCTTTAACATACAAGCATAAGATTTTTTTTGGAACGTTAAAAAATATATAGCCAAAATTCTTTTAGGAGTCTTTATTTCATAAGATATTAAAGAGATTCCTACAAAAACTTTAATAGGATAAAGAGGCAAAACTAGTACAAGAAGTGTAGAAGACAATAACAATAGGCTTCTATTTCCCATTATCTGTTTTTTTTCTTTTCTTAATTTGCAGCAGACTGAGATTTTCATCCAATTTGCCATGGAGATATACGGACAAATACATTGTTCTTAATGAGTCCAAATGATTGACAAATGCATTTTTTCTTTTATTAATGTGCAGCAAACTTAGATACCCACCCAGTTAACCTCCTCTTGTTGTTATCTCACTTGAAATATGATTATTTGAGTGTGCTTGCCTCCAAAATTCAAGAGAAGAAAAAAAATATCTCTGTAAATTTGCAGTGTGAAGATAGGCCTCAAGCCATTTTCTAGGTTTGAAAATCGCCGAGGTGACTGCAAGCAGAGAGCAGAGGGAGCAGAGTGATGTGGTTGGCGCAGCAACCTTGAGAGAGCATGTCGGTCAAAAGGCGAATGGTTAGCCATGTTGACATATGTGGAGATGATGGGGTTTCAAGAAACGATGTCTTTGTTGTTTGGAGAAATTTTGTCGAACACCTTGCAGGCGCAAGCAGGGCGGTTGAAGGTAGAGCACATGGTGATAAGGGAGCGGGTGGTGCGATGGTGGTAGGGGTCGGTGGAGGAAGCTAAGATCTAGGGTCAGAGTGAGCGATTGGTGCTGATAAGGAAGAGGTGCAAGTTGAGTTGAGGTTCGAAAGACAAGGGAAGGTGTAGGAGACAAGAGGATTAAGTCAGATGTTTGTGTGTGACGGTGTGAGAGAGAGTCAGAGAGTGTTAGCGAAGGACAAAATCGATACACAAAGACAAAATTTTCTTTGAGCGCTCGAAATTACAATTCTTGCACGTAAAATAGCACCGCCCTAAAAAATAATAAAAATCATGCGATTCAAATAGGAAAGATGTAAAAAGAAATAACAACAATAAAACTGAAGAATTATGGAACTTAATTGTGGTAGGGTCAGTGTTCCTGTGGAGTTGCACGGAATCTGATTTCATTGGTCCCATGACAACTTAATTTAGGTTTAGGTCGGTCGGATTCCATATTTCCATGCTATGAAATTTGACAACTCAGGCTGTGATGTGATGCTGAGTTGTTACCTTGTTATTGCTATTGCATCGAATATTCAAATTCGATATGAACACATCTTGTCTGCTATTTATTTCCTATTGAAACGTGCTTCACAATTGGCCGAAAATTTTAATGATAAACAAAATAAAATAGAAAAAGATTAAAATAGAAAAATATCATGATTTTTTTATTAAAATAGAAAAACCGGACTCTAAGAATCCGATCCAAAACCGGGATCAAAGAATCCGGTCTGGAATCGGGATCTAAGAATCCGATCTGAAACCGAAATCTTAGAATCCAGTTGAATATTAACGCTGCCCTCTTCTCTATTTCCTCTCTTCCTCCTCTCGGATCCCCATTTCTCTTCTTCCTTTCTCCTCTTCTTCTCAAAAATTCTCCTTTTTATTTTTTCATTACTCCTTTTCTCCAATCATAACGCGAAGATTTTGCAAGATTTCTCCTCTTCTCCAACAGCCAACAAATTGGTATGTTTTTTTACTAATTTTTTTTATTAATTACTTAATTAATATAATTTTTTAAATAATTTAGTGGGTATAAAAAAATTAGTTAGTTCTTGATTAATCTAGTTTTTTATTATTTAGTTAATGTTTTGTAAAATAGTTTATTATTTTTGTTCATTAAATAAATTAATCCTTTCAAAAAAATGCAAAAAAAATTATTATAAAGTAGATAACTTAATTTACATGCATTGATAAAATTAAAGAAATGTGTGTATTGTTATTTTTTATACATTGATAAATTGTTACTACTAAGTTTGTATGCATAATTTCGTAAAATTAGTTGTAAAGTAGGTAATTTCTTTAAATGCATGTTATAATTGGCATGCATAAATTGTTAATATTAAATTTGCATGTAGTGTTATTACCATGGTTAGGCCTCGAAAAAGAACTTCTTGCCCTAGTACCTTAGAGGTTCATGTGTCATGCGTCTAACGTCATGCGTCTAACGTCTAACGTCATGCGTCTGACGTCATGCGTCATGCGTCTAACGTCATGTGTCATGCACCATGCATCATGCGTCATGCTTCATGCACCATGCGTCATGCGTTAAGCACCATGCGTCTAACGTCATGTTTCTAACATCATGCGTCATGCACCATGCACCATGCGTCATGACTATTATTGTTGTTATAATTAGTGTTACTTATTCTTACTATATGTTACTATTAGTATTGATACTACGTTGTTATTATTATTATTAAGAGATGAAAAAGGTATGTATGTCACAATTTCAATTCACAAGATGAAGTCACTCTGTGACTTCTCTCAAAGTTATTAATATACGATCGGATTCTTAGTTTCCGATTCTGGATCGGATTCTTAGTTTCCGATTTGCTTATTTTGGTAAAAAAACTCCGATATTTTCTTATTTCTGTTTTTTTCTATTTTATTTTATTTATTATTAAAATTTTCGGACAATTGGGGACCATGTATGAATGATGTACGAATGGGGGCCCACTTGCAGTGCCAGAGATTGAGATTTCTTTTCATGGAGCGGTACCGTACAAATTGAGAAGTTTAAGTTGGTACCTGAAATAAATAAATATAAGGTGTGGAGTATTATAGCCGAAAGTGGTTGCAAATTTTCAAGGTCTGAATCTAACAGCCCAAGAACAAAGGACCAACACAAATTTAAGTAAATTTGTATTCTATTAAAGCACAAAATATAAATTGAATTGAAATTATATTCTAAGTTCTAACATCCCATGTTGCTCGTTTAGAGGGTCTATGTAATGGGCCTTTGTTACAAAATTATATAGCCCACAATTTTAACCCAAGAAATATCTGGTAAATATATGAATTCTTTCAGTCACTATGAAAATCTTGTAATGAATATTTCACCAGTAATGAATATTTCGAGTTTCAGATATATTGTTTTAGGGAAGCATAAAAATTAATACCTTCATCTAATGCATTGCAAGAAAACAGAAAACCAATACATGCTTTATCTATGTTAATTCAATCAATCCATAAACTTTTACACAAGGTTACAGCATTAACCTACGTACCAAGGTTAGGTATGCGTTATAAAATTAAACCATGACTTGTAAGAAATTAAATACGAGAGGGTATACAGGATAAATACGGCATTATAAAGTGTAATAGTTGGGTTTTGTACCTAAGTAAGAATATTTGGTACAGATAAATAGATAATATATTTTCATACTTTTTTGAAGGGAATATATTTACATATTTGGTATGAATTTGAAATGAGCCATTTGTAATTTGAAAGGATTAATTAGCTGCCTGGATTGTGAAAAGGTACCAAATCTAGACATGAAGGTCAACCTACCTACAAAATACCGTAACCGGTACGTCGGTACCTAATGCATGTAAGACTTTGTCTCTTTTCTTTTTCTTTTTTGGTGGTTAACAATCCTAGAGAGAACATCACGGGACAGAAAAATAGCTGTTGGCAGTTGTCATTAGAGCTGTTATTCGAGCGAGTTCGAGCGAGTCGGGTCTAGCTCGAACTCGGCATGTGAATTATATGAGCCAACTCGGCTCGAATCACCAGTGTTGTTTCGAGCTGAAAATCCAGCTCGTATTCGACTCGTGAAAAACTCGAGCCAGCTCGTAACTCATTAATTAGCTCGAATTAACAATTCAGTTTGCTTACAAGTTTATAAAATTCAATCGTTTATGCATTGAAACATTGACTAGAGCCAACTATGCAAAAATAAAATCGACTACTATTTATATCAATATAAAGCAAAAGAAAAGTTATGATTTTTTTTAAATGAAAATACCAACATATTACATTTCATTTTTGGAGAAAAAAATGCATGCAATCTAATAATCTGAGCGAGTTAACGAGCAAGCTGGCATTAGCTCGAACTCGGCTCGTAAATTATACGAGCTACACAACTCTAATCAGATTCAGCTCGAATTGAATCTGAGCGAGCTGATAACGAGCTAATATCCGAACGAGTTACGAGCGAGTCACAAGTTGTGAGCTTTTTGCCCGGCCCTAGTTGTCATGACAACAAAGGAGAAAACTCGGAAGTCAATTAAGTCACGAGTTGAAAAAAAATATTTGCTGTTAAGTCCGATAAATACCATTCAGGTGATATATTGGAAACAAGTATTAAAATTTATAATATCTAAAATACATTATAAAGCCTTTGGGTTTGAATTTTGAAAACAAAATATCACACATAAATTTTACGTCAACTTTGAAATATTCAAGGACAAATATTTTTATCTATTACTCAATATATTTATATATATATATATATATATATAATAACACAAAGTCTTTAGTCTCAAACAAATTGGAGTAAATTAGAAATGAAACCCACGCGAAGTGATTGAAAAAATATAAATAAGATACTAATAGTAATAATATTAATAACGTTTATTTACTCTCGCCACAATATTGGAGGGCATTGGCTAATATTTAACATACCCAACCTAAGTATTGGATATTAGAAGAAAATATGAGGGATATTGGCTAAAAAGTGAAAACCAAGGTTCTTTGAATCACAAAAAAAAAAAAATACTATTGATCTTTCCCTTTACAGTCAAAATATTTGCAAAAAGAATTATTGCATTTTAATTACCATTTGTTTAGTAAAAATTAAGGTATAAAAAATCAACAGCCAGTTTGAATTATTTCTGTCCATTAATTTAACCATTTGATGAACTAGTACTATCAAATGAACCAATATCTTTTTGTAAACCTTTTTTGTTAACCAATACTTCTTGTGATATTAAACAAGTATTCCTTGTCATACTTAAAATTTTGTTTTAAAACTTAATTTCAATTATTAGTGCAATATAAAGTGGCCGTGTCATGAAGTGTTAAGAAAATTATGATTTGATCCTTTCTCTTTCTCTAAAATTTTCAAAACATAAGTTGGAACAGCTTGGTTTGGTAAGCAAAAATAACTGATGATTGATTGCTTATACAAGTCAAACACCAAATTAAAGAAAATTTTCTTTGTTCTTTTCACAATGTAGTTATAAAATGAGAAATTGATTTTGTACGTGTTTGTATTTTGGAGGTTGATACAGTGACTCGTGTTTTGCCCTCTAATTTCTTCGCTGTCACTGACGCACGGGATCCACACTTTGACTTTAGAGAAACTTTTTATTTTTGAAGCATCTCAGAGCCAAAACACGAAGCACCGTAGCTTTTTTCTTGTATTTTTCTCTCCAATATAATTTTAACTAGCACCGGCACACTTGTTATCTTTGAGAAACACACGTGTTAGTTGAGAAACCGTGTGGTCCTTAATGTGGACCATGTGCATCTCTGCCATGAGCCCATGACACAGACATAATCGATTTAATGCCCAATAATTAAGAAAGCTTAAATCAATTAATATCCAAAACTTTAAATATAGGAGTAATTATAATGTTCCGGGGCCTTTGTTCCCTAATTGAATTTTTTTTGAAAAAAAGACTGATTCTAAAAAAATAAAAATAACATCTATAATTGTCTTACTAATTACCAGATTAATTGTTAGATAAGATCTTAACTCTAATTTAGTTAAGAGAGATACTTAAAATTTAAAATGTTTCTTCAGCAACTTACAAATTTCGTATGAATTTAAAAATTTTCAGGTAAAGTTCTTCGAGTAAATTGAAAATGTATCAAGTTCTTAGATAGGAACTTTACTCTTTATTCGACGAAGCACTCATACTTCTTTATCGAGACTTGACTGCTTGACTACTTGATTGGATTCGCCTTGCGGCCTTAGGTGGCTTGTCTACTTCTTGCTATATGCAGATTGCTCTTCCTTGAGGCAGTGCTCTCTTCTGTGATTATTCCTTGGCCTCTCCAATTCTATGTGTTAAGAAATATTTTCTTTCGTTTTTTTACGAAGAGGAGAAGAGGAGAGAAGGGTAGAAAGAGAGAGACAAGGAGTATTTTGGATATTATAAATGTTTTGTTTTTTTAAAAAAAAATTACAATTAAATGGTTGTAGTGGCATAATTTTAATCCAATGGCAAATTTAATGGCATTTTGTCAATTTTTTGTTTTGTGGTGGCATTTGACAAATTTCCAAACTTTTAAGTGGCAAAAAACTAATTTTCCCTTAAATAAAATGATATATTTGAATTTTTAGTTCGACAATTCAGTATAACGAATCATACGTTTCAATTCTGGATCAAATTAACTTGCTACACGCTTGGCACACAAATTAGGCTTTACACCAACCTAAAAATCCCTTAAATTTTACTGAAAATTCGTGGCCGAACCCCCTGCGACCCAACGAATCGTCCTTCTCCCTAACAGCGAGTTGCCACACGAGATGCTTACAGAAGATGCGCCACAAGTGATCCAAAAGTATGGGTGTCATATGTGAGGTATTGGAGTTATTCCATTCTTTATATATTCTATTAGCCGATATTTCGAGATCTCCAAATATTTGAAGGGGTTCCTCCATTGGGTACATAGGAAATCTGGGCCTCCCATTGGCCTTAACTGGTACAGGGAGTTCCCTTTTTATTATTATTCAAACGGGTAGTCGGTTTCTTATTTTCGTATGACGGCTGAGACCGAGAGTTTAGATTTATTCTTTTCTTTTTGCGAGGGTAGTTTTCTCGGTTCGCTTATTGATCGAGCGTGTGCTTTTTGTGGCTGCTCTATTTTACCATGACGTTTTGTTCTGAAAACTCAGAGTTTAATTGGGCCGTGGTTGATTTGAGATCCGTCTAACGATTACGTTAGACCTGTGGTTGATTTGAGACCCGCCTAACAATACCCTTAGACTTGTGGTTACGACCCGTCTGAGGGGGCGAATCCTGAAGTCCTACATCGGGGTTAAATTGACATTCATTTCCTTTGTCCAGGAGTTTTGATATCATCCCATATTATTTACTGTATATTACTATTCCTCATATTACTTTTGGGGTTTTTGTTATCGTATCGCCCTTTGGTTAGATTTATTTATTGAAAATGTGAAATGATTAATTAATACACATTTAGGTGTAGTAACTAAATTTAAATAAACTCAGTAAATGTGAATGATCCAATCTTGAATCGGATATAAACTCAAAGGCTGGACCTTAATCCATACTGAGTAATTTTATAAATTACTCTCGTTCCGCAATGGTTGTGGGGTCCAGGTAAGGAGTAGGAATTCTTTTGAGGTCCAGAGGAGAGCGCTAGGATGGAGTCCCCGACGTCTTCCATTTTGTTGATCAGTTACTTGTTTCATTTATTTTTCTTTTGTTAGGATTAGCGTGTAGTAGGTTAGCTAGGATCGATCCAACGTCCTTCGTTGGGATCGCCCTCTTCTAGATGTATTTTATTTTCTTTGCTTTAGCTTCCGCTGTAAATTCTGTAAAGACGCTGGTTTATATATATCTATATTTGTTGGATGTTCATGTACTGTGTTAAATGTGTGTACTTTTCTTTAAATTAAGTATAATTAATTTATTTTATTGGTATTTTTGAGTGGTAAATTAAGCCTTTCGTGTACTTGTAAGTTGTAATCAAGTACACGAGGCGGGATTAACACTCTTAAGCTAGTTATTATTTCTGAGGTGTGACAACTACTCTTGAAAATTCGCCTCTCATTAGAGCTTCTCCTTGTTCTTTTGCATAATCGTCCTTAGCTTGAGCCATTTTCTTCAAGATGTGAATCTTCTCCGGATCTGTTATCCCTTGTTTCTTTATGATTTCAAGCGCAATCTCCAAGCATGTCCTTGGTTTCTTTTCGATGAGGGCTAACTTGTTGTTCACATCTCCTCCTCCGATATTTACTTCTTCTTCCTCATCTTCACTTTCTTCGGATTCTCTTAGCCAAGTTGCTTGCATAGCTCTCTTGTTAGTCTTCTTAAATCGTCCTTATTGTGGTCTTCTTCTTTAAGGAAAGATCACACATCAATTTTGAATGCTATGACATTTCTTGTTGCAAGATAGGCATACAATCTGTTTGCCTTTGTTGGAACCGGGGGGCTTAATTTTAAGCAATTCTAGAAATACCGAGGTCTAATTGACAATTGCAATTAAGTTTTAACAATTCAAGCACAAGCAATTTCTAAACAAAATTAATAATGAAATTAAAGAGAAGAGTTTAGAAAATGCAAACAAAGCAATCCAAGAGACACAAGGCGGAGTTCGGATATTGACGATCCTAGTCTCCGGGACTCCCGACCCCCCGACACGGTAACAAGGTCGAGCCGATTCACTAGACAACACAAGTGAATTTACAACTTCGGAATTGGAGCTCTCTTACACACACTGGTGGAGCACCAACCCTAACACGGGGTGTCGAACTTGGTCTCGCTTACACACACCGGTGGAGAACCGAGCCAACGAAAAATAAAGTAACAAAAAAATACAATCGAATAGATGATAAGATAATAAACACTCAACACAATCTCTCTAAGAATTTAGAATAATTTAGAACAATGAGATTGAATCTTTGAGCTAAGGTTTGGCTATGTATTTTAAGCTCAACAATGGTGGAACTAAGGGTTTTGCAATGTAGGATTAGTTTTTTTTTTGGGGAAGAAGGGGGTGAAGGGTCTCTTCTATATATAGCTTGAAACACTTGCATTCTTGGCTGAAATTCAATTAAAACGTTATATAACTGTCCAAAACGTTACATAACGTTTTGCCCTAGAATTAGACCGTTGGAGTTGTCAGAATTCGACCGTTATATTGTCCAGATATTTTCCGAAACGTTATATAATGTTCTAAAACGTTACATAACGTTCTGGCAACTTTCAGGCACATGTTCTGTCAATTTTAAACGTTACAGAACAAAAAAAAAACTTCCGAAACGTTATATAACGTTCCAAAACGTTACATAACGTTCTGGTAACTTTCAGGCACATGTTCTGCCAATTTCAAGCGTTACAGAACAGCAAAGAAACTTCCAAAACGTTATATAACTTGCTAAAACGTTATATAACGTTTTGGCTGTTCATCTCAATCTTCAGTCTTGAAATAGTCATAACTTTTGATCCGTAGCTCCGATTTTGGTCATTTTCGAAGCGTTGGAAAGGTCTCGATGAACTCTACACTTCTTCTCAAATTATCACTTGAATTTTCCAAACTTTTCTTCTTTGATTTTTGCATTTAAGTCCCTACAATAAACTTAATACACAAGAAATGGTTAAATTCAATTTGGTTTTGCAAATCAAACAAACTTAGGAAAGTTTGAGTCAACAGCCTTGAGTTAGTATTTCCTCATTCACCTTCCTTTTGAATTATGTTCCTCATTTCACTAGTTTGGTAAGAAGGTCCTTGTCTTTAGAAAGAACTTGGTGAAGGTTTTGGTATATGACTTCACTTGACTCGAACTTATAAGGTGGATTAAATGAAGATTGAGCCGGTAAAGCCAAGGTTTTAGTTGAGGTTGTGCTCTTGACTTCCTTGTGATTCTCCTCATGTGAGCAAAGTTGAGCATATACCTCTTCGGGTTGATAGGTAAGTCCTTTAGCTTGTAAAGCTTCTATAGAGCTCACGATGCCATCCTAACCGAGCTACTTGGACACCATCCTCAAGAGTTTACCAACAAAATCTTCATCACAAATGTTAGATCATACTTCAACGAATTCATTTCTTAAAGATATGAGTCTATGGTAGAGACTTTCAAATGACTCGTTATCTTCAAACTTCATATTTTCTTTGTTGCTAATCCGACCTTTCGAGTCTTTTTTATATGTTCATTCCATTCATACCTAAGAACTAAGACATTCCATATTTCCTTAGAATTAGAGGAATGTATGAAAGATAAGGCAATTGACTCATGAATTGAACTTAAGATTGTATTCATAGCATTGTCATTAGTGTACTTAAGTTCTTTTGATTCATTGGTAAGGGTAACACCATCTAACTCATACTTTGGTATCCAACCATCTTCTACTAATTTTCAAAGTTCAAGCAAGCTTAGATAGTTTACCATACATCTTTTTTAAAATGTAAAGTTCTTGCAACCTACTAATAAGACCAGGGGTTCTTTCACAAATTTCAATTGAGCCATATTCACAAAAATCAAGAACTAACAAGAATTTGGTGCTTAGTTAGGTATGAACCTATGTGCTCTGATATCAATTATTAGAATTAGGATTGTGGCTTAAAGCGCAATACTAAGGTCAATTCACTAGGCGAAAGCGTTTTCAATCAACAATTTCAAACTAAAAACTTTTAGACCATAATCACTTAGCCAAATAATAGAGCAATCAATTTCAAGAAGTAATTGAGCAAATCATAAATTGACAAAGAGCAAAGTAATAAAGAGAGAGAGTGAAGAGAGAGTAATCGATAATAAGAGAACACGCTATGTAACGTGATTCGTCATATCAATCAATTTAGACCTACGTCGATGTATATTAGGCACAAATTCAGAATGTATATTTTCAAATTATGGAAGCACATGTTATTATCAATTATAATTAAGTTGAGGCGAAGTTCAAATTTCAAATCTAGTTACTAATAGAAATCATAATATTGTGGAAAGTAGTCACATGATAATAATATTATTTCTTTTTACATTACAAACTCGTTGTGACCTTTCTTTCAATTTCTATATAATAATAATAATAATAATAAAGTGACTCTAAGGACTAATTTGTAAAGTTGTATAAAATATTGGTAACCGCGACATCTCAACTGTTCTCGAAGAACACACCAAACACCACACCGTCTCTCTCTCTCTCTCTCTCTCTCTCAGTTTTACCTCCCAAATTTTCCCCTGTATGATCGGATGCTAAAATCCTAAAACCCTAGTCCAGTTCGTCGATTTATGAGGTATGTATTCTTCCCTCTTGTCGGATCCAGTGTTCATTCTAATACTGGTGGATTGAAATAAATGTATTGAAGTTTGGTTCTTTTATTTGTTCAAATAGCCAAATAGGACTATTTTTGTGAAGAATATTGATCCTGGTTATTTTAACTTGAATTCGTTGTGTAGCATTGTTCCATTAGTAATGGATCAGGTTGTTAATTTGAGAATAAATCAAGAACCATTTAACACTTTTCTTTTCTTTTCTTTTTTGACTAAAAAGTGGGGAATACCCACCTGTGTTTCATTAAACAAGTATAAATTTTTGAAAAATCCTAAGTTCCCAATATATCAAACCTCTGATATAAGGGTATATCTAAAACAGTCTATCGAAGAGCCTGTTACAAGTTATCATCCAAATCTATTCTATTCAGCACCTATTACAAGTAATCATCAAAGAAGCATAAAGATCAACCACATACACTTATAAAACTATTCTTTTTTGTGAGTAATTGATGAATTTGGGATCCTTGAATTGGGATTCTAGAAAATTTGCAGTCATCAATGAAATCTATTGTTTGGTTTACTGTCTCCACTTGAAATCAGTGCTGCTGAGGTATTAGTCACTGGGAATTAGGACAATTTCATCGGCTCAACTTTGGCATTTGTTATTTTGTTATTTAAACGTTTTAAATGGTTAGATTTCCTGTTATGGTTCTGTAAATTGAAGCATTGTGGTAAAAGTGCAATCTTTATTGGTACATGCAGAAGTTGGGAGCAGTTGATTGAATAAAGTGCGTGGCTATTGGGTTGGGTTTGATATACTGATTTTGTATTTCACACTAGATTTACTGATATTATTCTGTCGTAAGCATCATGAGAAAAAATTATCAGTACAGAATAATATGTTCAGATAAAACCCCGTTCAGATAATACCCACCTGTTTCATAGAGATGTGTTTGTTTGTTTTCATCTTTCTTGTACATTACATATGTGCTTTATCATTTTACAGTTTATACTAACAATCCGTTTGGATTATTTGCAAATAACTGCCTACAATTATACCAATATCAGATCAAATAACCAATAACTAATTTGTCACATTGTTTTACAGGTAATTCAACTATATAAATCAGTAGAACAAACATATGAAATGAAACTAAGCATTTAAACTTGCTGTGTCTTGACTTTTTTTCAATTTGGGATTATGAAATAAAAGCAGAGGAAGGGTTAGAAATGATATATTAAATACACCTCTTTAGTAGTTAAAGGAACAAACATGTCACTTTGTACTAGCATGCTAATGGTGACTACTATTATCCTAAGGATGATACTAGCTAACTACAAGAGAGATACTGGATGTCATGCGAAAGTACGATGAATAATTTGGTTCTTTGTCAAAAGATCCGACAAACTAATATTTTGTTTCTGTATATTGTGGCTTCATTGATGATGTGATTGCAACCCGCTCTTGCAGGATATGAAATTAAACTGGATATGGGTGAAGAAATATATGAGAAGGAACATCAATTGATCAACTTAATCTTTATAAATAATTAATCTAAGAGAGTTAATTATCACAGAGGTATCTTTTTTGCTCAATCTTAGACACTTTTGGTGCTGACATAATTAATCTCACTTAAAGCTTTTACTTATTTTGCTTTCTATGAATTTTGTTTTACAGCACAATTACATTATCATGGGTGGGTTTTGTTGCTGCCCGTGCCCAGACGATTTTGAAGACTACACACACCCCAATAATCCCATTTATCGGCAGTGTCTCTGCCTTAGATATTTTTTTCACCAGCTTTTCAGTGGGGTAATTTTCTTTATGATAAGCTCTGTTCTTTTATTATGTGCAAACTTGAAATACCATTATCATAAGTTGCCAAAAAGGGAAAAAATGACCTCTGTCCCTCTGTTTGATGGTTAATTGGTCCTTCGTACCTAACTTTGGTAACAACAACAACAACAACAACAACAAAGTCTTTATTCCCAAATAAATTGGGGTAGGCTAGAAATGAAACCCAATCTGAAATGAAAATCAATATAACAAATAGTAAAATAATAGTAAAAATAGAAGTATAAAAATGATGATGATAATAATAATAATAATAATGCTAATAATAATAATACTAATAATAATAATAGTATACTATTCTACCGATCATAAGTTGAGACTAGTATTCTACGTCGTTAATCTTGCACTAAAGTCGTACAACTATAACACTACTTCTAAAATTTAGTTCGTCACAACTCTGGTACATGAATTGCTAACTTCTATGCACTTATATCTGACGCCAACTCTTTGGAGACATTTCATGTTTTTAAGTCCCTTTTTACAGCTTCAGTCCATGTTAATTTTGGTAGACCCCTACCTCTTCTCGTTCGTACCTAACTTTGTAGAATGAAAAAAATTACCTGATTTATATGCAACGTCCTTTTTGATATTTATTTACGCATCATTTTTAAAAATGGTTTGCCAGACTTCCCAGTAAGTGGGAAATGCGCCCACTTCTTTCAAGCTTTTATGAATGGTTCATATCAATTTGATTGATCAGTTGTTCTTTGAATATTAAGGCAGACTATCTAATTACAAACTTTGCATAGTACTAACGACAAAGTCTTTTTTTGATGGCTCAAGATTTTCTGACAATGCAAAATATCAACTTTAATATTACCTTGTATTGATATGAAGCCATAATGTTCCTTAATATAAATTATGATGAACTTGAAACCTGCAAGCATTACTCCATTTAAGTTGTCATTATTTTCATATTATTCAATCATCATTGCAGTTAATTAATTGCCTCTGTCAAAAATGTTACGACAGTGGATAGTCAGCTCTGTACCGTGAATAGTTTTTTTTTTTTTTGCAACCACTTCCAATTACGGCATTGGTTTCCACGTAATAAAAAACCTAGAAGATCACTTCTGACTTTTTGGTATTTGGGACCTGAATAGACCAAAAGTTACTTTGTCCTGCTTTAAAAATTTTGTGAACTTTCATCCTTCCAGTACAATGCACCACCATTTCAGAGACTGGATTCAAGGGCTGGTACTTCAGCTGGTCAACCAGTCAACCCATCGGGTGCCACAACACCGGGCCCTACCTCATCAGACAGTGCTATGTCCTCATCAGAGACATACCACCTAGTACCAAGACCCCCTCCCTACTCCCAACTGGTTTCAAGGCGTGAGAAATCGCTTGGTCATACTCAAGAAGAGTCTCAGCCTCTAAGGCGAAATGGTAGCAGTTCTGTTACTGGTACTGACAGTGCCAATACAGGATCTGTTAAGAAAAGGCTTAGCACAGATACTGATGATTCCTCTGTTAAGATGCATAAGAGTGGCTCTGACAAGAGCTTGGCTGCTAAACTATATGGGTCAGCTTATTTGGTAACTAGTTCAGAGGATGAGGATGTGTGCCCCACTTGTTTAGAAGGTACGTGCTGTTGAAGTACGTGATACCAGTACAGGTGTGCCGGGTTCAGAATCTATTTGTGGCATGTCATTTTGTCATCTAGCAGGAATTTGATGGAAATAATCAGAGAGTTGAGTTTGGTATCTGAGAGTAGTGCTTCTGTTAGTATTCTCAACTGTGAGAAATGTGGAGCAGAGAAAAGATATTTACCCCTTTCAACCTTTCAATTCTAAAGAAAGCAATTTCATGACATGAAGCAAGTTGTTTTATTTATTATTTTTGCAGAATATACAGAGGAAAACCCAAAGATAGTTGCAAAATGCTTGCACCAATTCCATTTGAGTTGTATATATGAATGGATGGAAAGGAGTGAGAATTGCCCTGTTTGTGGAAAGGTGCACTTTCTCTTTTCTCTTTTTTCTTTTTTGCTGCTTGCTTGGTTATTTTGTCTGTGCACCTAAGCCACGGGGAAGATGGTGGTTGTACATCTTTTATGTTCAATGCTTTCCCTCTAATTTATGATTTTTATGGAGTGTTTAGTTTCAGTTCTGCCAAGATTAAAAAGAAATAATTAATATGTAATTAAACAGATATTAGGTACTTTGCAGAAACCATATATACCTGTACTGATATTAATAATGCATCAAGTATCAGGCTGTTCAGGTAACTTTGTATGGTTTGAATGTTGAGCTCTTGATATTTCTTGCATCCTGATGTGTGTGTTTTTTATGTTATGCAGGAGATGGAGTTTTACGAGAGTCCGTGAAAAAAAGTTTTTGCTCTTCACTCTTATGCCTTTTGTGTAGTAAGGTAGTATATGTATATAATAGTTCGTAAAATAATTGAACAACACCGCAGCAATTTCACGAGTGTGCCTTCTAAACCTCAAAATATGAACTAAGATATGCAAGAGTAGACTAACAAAGAAAATTTCCTTGGTTATTGTTGCTCTAAATTACAAGGGTTTTAGTTTAGGTTGGGTGCGCATTTCCAATTAAAATGAGGAATGTATCAGTGGTATTTCATACATTTTATTACGGGTGTTTGGGGTCCCTCGTTTCCAGTGGCTTGTACTACATTTGAAGGTTTTTGAGGGGCATGCTTGAAAATTTGCATCTATAAGTGCTCCAGCCTCAAGACAATGAGAGCTCTGAGATGCTATTTAAATTTAATCTTTACCCAGGTCGTATATCAGGCTGGCTCCATAAATTGTAATAGTTGATCTTGTATTGTTGCATATCTTTTTGCGGTTTGAAAGTAACATTTATTGAATATTGGATTTTGTGTTATATAAAAAATGATTATGGCCAATGAATTGAAGGGAAATGTTGAGGTTCTTGTACTAGTGACAGTAAATAATCTTCATAGTAGGTCTTGTTATTTAGCAAAAGCAATTGATTATGCCGTGAGTTTATGAAACGTTAAACTGGGAAGATAATGGTTAAGCGTTGAGATGAATGGATAAATTGTAATGCTTGGTTCATGCACCACATTTTTTTAACCAGAAGATAAACCTGATAAATTTTCCCATAGTCCCAGTGCCAGCAAAATAAATGCATGAAACGCGACTCCACCCATAAGTGTTTGGACAGTATATTCTTTATTGTAACAAGTCAATGTTGTACACCTATGAATTTATATGACGACTATTGAACGTTGAAGATTTTGTTGCTTCAGATATGGCACTATTTGGTTTGCAATTGTGCGTTAGCAAATGCCAATTGGTATATTCAAACATTCATGCTTTGAGTGCTTATTTGATTCGGATCATTCATCCTGGCCTAATTTAGTATTCAGTTTTTATTTTATTCGAGTCACTCATTCTGGCTTTATTTAGTTCAAGTGTTTATCTTGATCTGAGCCATTTGCATTACATGTACGACAGCGTACTAAGATCATACGCTTATACCAAATATTTTGTTGGAATAGAGAGCTTCTAATTGATGCAGATTTTGACCAGGTTGTTGGGTTATGTTTATGTTAATCCATTGACGACCATACCAAACAAAATAGAACCTCGGAAGTTTTTTCTTGCGTTAGTTGTTTCTTTAAAGCCAGGTTGTTCTCTCTCTCTTTTTTTCTAAATTTCTCTAAAACTTGCTCAAAAGTTGAGGTGGATAACAAATTGCCACTTAAAAATTTACAAAGAAAACAGCATTTAGCTACTACTCTGAAACGAGACCACAGAATAACCTACTTACATGACCAGTGTTTCAAGACTATTTTGCTCCAAAATTTGTAAACACGTGGTTACTGATATTTAGTATGCACGAAACATCCTTACAACAAAGAAAGGAAACAAAATGGAAATCAAATAATCGTCTATTTGACTACTAACTTCCATTGAATAATATTGCATATACTAACTATTACTCTGAAACAAAATAAGTTGAACCTACAAACTCCCATTGAACTAATTTGACCACCTTTGTATTATGAGCTCATGAAGTTTATATATTATCAAAGCAAATTGGAAGTAATCCTCATCAAGAACTTAACCTCACAACATAAAAGAAAAAAGAAAAGGAAATTAACCCATGGCTTCCATCTTCCCTCTTGTAATCTTTCTTGCTCTCTTAATCTCCGTTGGTGCCACCACGACCATCTCGAGTAATACAATCTCAGAACCTCTACTTTCAGCATGCAAGCGGACGCCTGAACCAGAGACATGCCTCAAGTACCTTTCGAAATTCCCAAAAAGCTTGACAGGAAACATTCAAAACATCACCGCAATCAGTGTGAGGTATACTGTATACATATAATGCACAGATTATATTTGTTTCCCATTATTTATCTCTAGTTTAACAGAACTAAATGTAAAAAAGTTTCTTATTGCTGAATGCAGCTGTAGCGTAACAAAACAAAATTTTATTTTGCTAATGTATGTCAAATTGAAGTTTGATTGCAGATAAAGAACAATTATAGTTTACGTACATACAAATATACCAAATTTGTATCAAATATTGGTTCCATGCTCTTACATCTTTTTAGCCCTGATATCCATTCAGCCATATTCATTCTATCCAACTATAAAATTTTAACTTTTCAGATATTCACTGTTATCACTATTCTGTCCATTGTTGAAATTACTAAAGACTTAAAATATTAATTAATGTCTAATTGAATTATATGCTGCACTATTTATCTCATATCGCACCAGCGCTGCATCTTTTCTGGCAACGGAGATCCGTAGTTTCGTTTCACTCCTAGATAAGGAGGCCGCATTCGCATTTCCTGTATTTGAGAGATGCCTAAAAAGCTCTGCAGTTTCTATTGAAGACATTGTAGGAACTTTGGATGAGTTAACAAAGGCAGTTCAAGACAGGTCCTTTGCAAATGTCACTTCTTGGATTGCAGAAGCATGGACAGACATCGTGACTGCTGAAAAGAGTTGCATGGGGAACGACGGGCGGCCTGAGATACCACAGCTGTCAAATTACATGGATGAACTGAGAAAACTATTGAAGATCATCTTGGTGTTTTTCAGGCTCATTGGAAACTAACAAATTTTGTATTGCTTGGAATTGTTTTAATTGTAATCAAGCTCCTGAAATATGCGGAAGTAGCTTGTACTTGGTCCATGAGTTAATTTGATGAGAATAAACTGAACTTTCATTACTGAGTTATGTTGATATCATTTTTTATCAGTTAAATTTACAAAACAGTACTCAAGAGAAATTTTGAGCTTAAATGCCATCCAAATAAATTAGCATGTGCCTCATTTTGATTATTGGATTTATGATATGGACTTGATTTGGTCCATGCATGAGCACTTTTTCAACTTAAGATAAAAAATGTTAGAGCTAATTAAAATGTGAACAAGGATAATTCAGCCATGCATCACAATTCGGCAAAAGCTAGCACACTTATCAAGGTCAGGTTGTTTGACAATTGAAACTTTTTAACAGAAATTTATCTAGGAAAATATTAAGATGTGTAGGTTTTAATATAGCCACCAGTTCTTTCATGAATTAGGAAACTAAATTGATAAATTTCATTGATTGTTGTTCCACTTCTCCCAGCAGTGTCCTTATACCGGATGTCTATATTTAGGATGCGTGCTCATGTACGGATTAGAATAAATAAGATTTTTTTTTTTTGGTTTGGAGGTACTTCTGTAAGAAAAAATGGCTCTTGTTGAAGGAAATAACTTGTTTCTTGGAAAACTGTTTGCAAAAAGAAACAAAATGAAGGATTGCACAACTTTAAAGATCCTTGATCTAATTAGTTCTGGACCCTCGAGTAACAGTATTTTTTATTACATCAAGGATCTTCAATAAATAACAGCAATATCCTTGATTATAAATGTTTCACAATTTTATGCCTATTTCTGAAAACAAGCATTTACAATAATCAAAACTCATGTGATCGTGGTTTCTAATCCATCAAATATCCTATTTTTAAGTTCGAAACCTGATGTTCATGAATTGAATGCATGTGTTCATGGATAATGTGTGAAAATTGAAAATTTCACTCCCCCTACATTTAAACTCATCGTTCAGACCCCTACGTTTGTAATCCTGCTTTCAGAAAGTATCTGAATGCAACAGGGTTAAAATTCATGTTTTCACATATTTTCTATGAATGCATCCAGAATCTTGCAATTGCAAACTTAATGATATTGAAATTTGTAATAACCTTGTAATGAACACATTCTTTTAGAAAATATGTATATAGTTGTTACACATTCAAAACCGAGGATATTATTGTTATTCATTAAAAAATCAGGATGAAAGAAAAAATTCTGACAGTTCTGACCCTGCCAAACATTCATTGTAATTACCTAACCATAGGATCAGTACTAGAAAAATATATGAAAATTATTTCTAATTTGGAACTACCAAACTCAAGATTGAAATATCTACTTTTGAAATACAATTTGATTCTGATTCTGCAGTTGAATTCACATGCAATCATAGATTTTTTTCTCTTTGCAGACTGTTGGTGTAGTAAGTTTGGATCATCAATAGAGTATTGATCGATGTCATTATGTTTAAACAGATTTTAGTTGGTAGAATTTGTTGAGGTGTGCTATTAAAAGAAGTTTTTTTTCAAAATGTGTCCATAAAAAGTTCCAAGTATCAAGCTTATTCGGTTTTCCAAAACTATTTTTGTTGTGAATTTGGAAAAGGGACTTTTTTGTATAAATAACTTGCATGAAAACCTTGGAAAAAATATGCGTCAAAGAGTACTGCCATTTTTACTGGGAGTTTAACAAAACCTTAATAACACAAATTTGTACAAGATGATGTAACTAAAATTAAACACATCAAACAGAATTCGTTGAACCTGCCAAACTTTCAATTAACAAAATTGACCATCGATCCGTATAATTAGTTCAATTCAAATCTCTATATAAAAAGCACACAGTCATAAATAGTCATCATAAATTACAGCAATTGCAACATAAACGTCAGAAGGGAAAAAAAAGGAAAGTTAACTCATGGCTTCCACTTCCTCTCTTGTAACCTTCCTTGCGCTTTCTATCTTTGTTAGCGTCACCATGACCGTTACTAGTAGTAATACAGTCTCGGATCCTCTGATGTCAGCATGCAGGCTGACACCTGAATCAGAAATATGCCTCAAGTATCTTTCAATGTTCCCCAAAAGCATGACCGGAAATATCCATAATATTACTGCACTCAGTGTCAGGTATATATATCTTGTACATTTTTACATGCATAAAATTTTCTTTCTTTTATCCAACTTGGTTCAAGTACAATCTTATTTGTTATTACATGTCAAATAATAGTTAAACTACAGAGAAAATATAAGTTTGTGCATAGTTTTACAATAGAAAGATTTATTTACTGGTAAACACTTGAGTTTGTGTGTTGTACACTTAATAAAAAATTATATTTGGAATTGGCCCCAATATATATAATCATTTTATCGATGCCTAACTTACTATATGTTGATTATTTTCTCTTGGATATCACATCAGTGCTTCATCTTTTCTGGCAAAGGAGATCCATGCATTCATTTCACTTTTAAAACAGGAGGCCGCCTTCGCAGTTCCTTCATATGGGCAGTGCCTGAATAGTTCTGAGGTTGCTATCAAGGAAATTGTGGGACGATTAAATGACTTAATGGAAGCAGTGCGTAACAGGTCACTTGCAGATATCAGTGTCTGGATTTCAGAGGCATGGACAGATGCTATGGCTGCCGAAAAGATTTGTATGGGAAATAACAGGCAGCTGAACATACCGCAGCTGTCACATTTGATAAATGATCTGAGAAAAATGTTGAGGGTCATATCAGCACTCTTTAGGCTCGATGCGCAATAGTAATCTTTTAAAGCTTCAAATTGTTATTACTGCATGAAAGCTTAAGTTTCCATGATTTAGTTGTAACTTGCACTACATTTTTATTTGATGACAAAGGCATATTGTTGTTGTGCTTTCAGATATTATGTTATTATCCTCTAATGAACTGTTACTTCCAATATAATTTCAAATTTAACAAATATTTGATCAGATTTTAGGTTCTATGAATTTGTTGTGTAACATAATTGAAAGATTTTTCATTTCAAAATTTATAGTGAAGGAATGCTTGTTGAAGTTTTGAATTCGACAACACAATTAAAATTAGATAAATATCCAGATCCAAACTATTAGAAATGAAGTTTCCACAATCTTTTGCAGTATGTATCTAAGATTGAAACTCAACCTGTTATTTGGTTGAACAGTTCCCAAGACAAAATAGTGACTATCCATATTTGATGATATATTTCCAGCACTATCCTATCCTATAGAACCTTTGAATCCATTGATATAGATTGTGAGTGGGGTATCAGATATTAATTAGCTGTTCGCTCAAGATAACTATATTTGCCTAATTTCTGTTTTTGGAGATTATATATTACTAGCGTTTCGCGCGAAAAAAATAAATTTTAAATTTTCGTATTGTAATAATAATTTTTTTAAAAAAAATATGATGAACAGTAAATTTACTCTATCGCGAACAGTGCGCGGTAAGAAACATTTTAAAATATAATGACCAGTGTTTGACTGTAGCATGAATAGTGTTTTGACTGTATAAACGAACAGTACCCCATATCGCAACATGAGTATATTAGATTAGATATATAGCTCATTCCTAGCTTTGGCAACAAAATACTTCTAACTTGTGGCAACAGAAAACCATAATTCCTAGCTTTGGCTTTAATACATGTATGAATCGTATCCATAGAAATCCATAATTACACATTCAGTTATCCAAACAACATGGGACAATGTTGCAAGGTCGTTCATTTTTTGTTCATATGAAAGAAGCACAAAACTAATTTATACCTGTTTTACACATTGACATTATAATTGAACAAAATGTTTACTAAAATTGTAATTATAGTAACTTCTAGAGAACAGGAGCTAAGATCGACAAAAAGGTCGAACCTAATAACCTTTCCGCAGGCAAAAACAGAAAATATATAGAAGCCATTAAAGGCATAACAAAAATGTAAATCAAGTATAATTGCTTCGATCATCTCCTGTAAACACCCTTGCTCTCTCTAAGTGCCATCACTTCCAATTCAGTATGCAGAGTGAAACTCACTGCTAAGTAAAAAACGATACTAGCCCCTCCTAAATTATCAAAGACCACCAAATTTAAAATTCAATTGTTGACATCTGCCTCAAGCCAGTGAGTTGCCATAAAAACTTGATCAGCAATTGTATTTGTACCCAGAATAAAGGCAAGTAGTATCAATTCTGACTACATTAGCATCAGTTCTTTAATGATGCACTCATTGAGGCAGATGACCTGTATAAAATGTGACCAGGATGATAACTAGTACTACCTGCTATACAGCATGAAAATTTTATATAATATCCAACACAGATAGCAAAGAACTCATCAATCAATATAATCTTACTAAACCAAAGAGCCCAATAAACACAAGCCTACCAAGTACAATACAACACTAAGCGATAGAAAACAACAAAATCCGGTGCAAGTGCATCATGCACAAAAAGAAAAGATAGAACCCAGCTTTATTTAGCTCATAATTTATTCCATACGGGGTTTACAAAATCAAGCTAATATCAACATCCCATTTTTCTTTTTAACTTAAACCTGAGCAGTTTTAAGGGAGTTGCCTTTCTCTTCGAGACTTGAAAGGAGGCTGTCAAAGCTCTTTTTAAAGGAGTCAACCCCCTCAAGTTCAAGTTGCACGCCAACCTGGTTCCAGTCAATGCCTATTTTTTCCAGGGCACTGTACACACCTTCTGCCTCTGACACATTCTGGTCGATTGTCCTTGCAACAGTGCCATGGTCAAGTACCGCATTAAGAGCCTGATCAGGCATTGTAGAGACCTGAAAGTCAAAGAGATTAATCTACTTGGTACTGAGAAGCTGAAAACATGCCATGCTGTTTGGTTTGACCTAATCTGTGAATTTACCTGGTATACAGCAAAAGGTTTTGGCTTTTATTTTTTACTTTTTTTTTGTAAAAAATCATCAATCAGCAGTAACATGTTGCCGTCCAGTACTGAACCAAACTTCTTATTTCGTTCCCCAAAATCGACATTCAGCTTGTGTTAACTTGTCATCTGTGACATTTTATGGGCTTAAACTAACCTCTAGAATCTAGGAGTTTTCTCCACCCACCCCCAAAGAACTTCTAAAGAAGCATTCTGCACAGTTCTCTCGATGTAAAACAACACCAAAAGAAATGCAAACTTTTAAGAGAAAATTGATAGTAGTCATAATCACAACAGTAATATCATCGCAGGAAATTAAGCTTTCATATCATGATTACTTACAGTATCAGGGCCAATGAGAGGGTCAACATAAAGGGTATCAGGATAGGCAGGGTTCTTAACACTAGTGGACGCCCAAAGAAGCCTCTGTTTCTTGGCACCTTTCTTCACCAATGCTTCCCATCTGGGGCCTGAGAATTTCTCCTGATACAGCTTGTATGCTAGTTTTGCTTGAGCTACTGCAGCCTATATGGGTTCAATAAAAAAATTTAGACAAAGAAAAGAAAACAGTCTACAATTACATTCTAAGACTTCAGATCAAAGAGTAACACAAACTTAAACCCTAAAACCAATCACTAATATCAATGTCCTAAAACCCTCGTATTCAATTAAAAAGCTACAGCAAGTAAGATGATAAGAAGTTTGGGTTTGGGGTGCATACCTTGCCTCGAAGATTGAGAGCTTCAGGGGTACCGATCTTTTCAAGCATTTTATCAATTAGGGAATCCACACGACTAACAAAGAAGGAGGCAACACTAGTAACTCTTGAAAGGTCACTCTTTCCAGAAGCTTCCAGACCATCTAGATATGCATCAATTACTGCTTCATACCTTGCCAGTGAGAAGATCAACTGTTCATAAATTCCAACAATAAATTAATAAATTAATCAAATAGATGATATAAATCTGCTGATATATTATCAAGACCTGATTGTGATTCCTATTACAATAGAAAATGCTTGAAAGAAAAAGAAAGAAATCACACTCACAGTGACATTGACACTTATGCCATTAGCGATAACCTCCTTGATAGAAGGCACGCAATCAGCAGTTGCTGGTATCTTGATATAAACATTGGGGCGGTTGACTACCATATGCAGCCACTTAGCAGCCTCAATTGTGCCTTGAGTGTCGTTAGCCAGTCTGGGGGAGACTTCCACGGATACATATCCATCAGCACCATCTGTTTGGTCATAAATGGGCTCAAAGAGCTGGCATGCATCTTGGATGTCCTTGATAACTAGCTCCCAGTATGCGCTCTCTATGTCGTTTTCAGAAGATACAAGCTCCCTGAAATTTAAAAAACAATCCACAATTATTATGCTTTAGTTGGAATGTGCAATGAAAAAGCCTGAAAACTCATAGTTCCCATTCAAAATGAAATTTAGAGACCATACAATACAAGGAATAAAACAATATACCAAACACGAATGTCTCCCCTAATTATGTGCTTTTCTCTATGCTTTAGAAAATACCCTCACGATATCCCTACTGCTGCATTGCTGCATGTGATAATTTGAGTGCTTTCAGGAATGTCAACAGAAGCTGCCTATAATATTTTTCAATTTAAAAATGATGCACATGCTCCATTAAAATGCAGTGAGGAAGACATTAAATTTTTCTAACTTCTTCCATAAAAAGAAGTTCATTTGGAGGAAAAAGAGAAGATGTGGAAGACTTACTTGAATTGTTCATCATAAGCACTAGATGATGAAATAGCCTTCTGAAATATCTGCACAGGAAATGAGATGACAAAGTTACATACCGAACAGGTACCAATTGTAATGTACCAGTCTTGTCTGACTATTCAAAATATTGTCAAGTACAAGAAAATGCACACCAACTTTTAATTGGATTAAGCACTCCTTTTCATACTTAAAGTTAGTATAAAAGGTTGAACCAGCCGCTTCAACAAAGACAACAGCAGAACCGACCTACGAACTTCAAACCGGAAAAGGTATGAAAAAAGCAAAATAAACCAACCACGTTAACCTGCAACCTGGCCTGAACCTAGAACAAAAAAGCCTGTTCACACCAGAGGCACTACTCTATCAGTACATGACTTTTCACATTAAAAGAAAACCATAATTCCAGCCTGCTACCTATTGTCAGAAAGGGGAATAGGATAGAAGGAGAGAGATAGTACCGTCGGATTGCTTGTGACTCCCCGGACCCCGCTGGAGATAAGTGGTAAGAGATCGGTGACAGGACGGCAGAGATTATCGTACCAAGGAGATTGGCCTTGTTTCTCATAGAGTTCATGAAGGGTTGTCCTCTTTGTTGCTGCACCATTTCCATCCACACCCGCACACTTTACACTAAAAATGTGACCAACATAAATCATAGTAAAAAAGAGTGAGAGGACATTTTCGTAGATACCCCTACAAAAGAAAGAATTACATATTCCACAACAAAACCACAAGTATTCTTATATAAATCAATTTTAATGAGGTTCAAGTTGAAAACATAACCTTGAATAAAAATGAAGTCTGTTGAGAAACTTTAAACATAGCAAAACTACAATTATCTTGCAGACAGCTAATTTTCTACCTTATCTGTTTGACCTCAATCTTTAATTTTATGTATGGAGAGGCGATAAGGGCTTTGAAGTGGCTTCTAAAAGTGAAACACATAGTGCAGTTCAAATGTCCAAAAAGGTCCCAATAACTTATCAGCACTAAAGGAAAAGGCACATTTTAGAACAGGTTAAAAAAGAAAAGATGACCAACTAGTAGAAGCAACAAAAAAACTTTGAAATTTGACTTAGCATTATCATGTCAAGTACTTATATATATCAGGCATGCTTCACAAAATAGCAACATTTATGTATTCTCACTAGATATTTAGACGAGACACTTTCCATCTGTTCCTGTAAATCTCGCATGCATTATGCAATCGACTCCAGAACTTTCAATTGATAAAATACAAGCTTAGAAAGTGTGTCAATGCCACACAGACCAAATATAAATATTTTAATAGGACAAACGTTCATTTTTTTTTCCTTATATACACCGCCAAAAAAATATCCAAAAAAATACTTTGAAACTGTAGTTTCAGGAACTTCACAAATACTGGTACGATTTTATCACACGTTCATTTTATTAAGGCAATCCACGCCTCAGCTGAATACATGCATGAAAACTCCTGCCATACCTGTCCTTTGAGAAAGGAACTTTTCATATCTTTGCACAAAAATAAATTGCCAGAACTAAAACGCTGAAAGAGAGAGAGAGAGAGAGAGAGAGAGAGAGAGAGCATACACAAAGCATCTCTTCGGGGTATTGGATCGGATCGATAAGCGAACCGGGGCCACCACGCTCCGAACAGGTACAACTGATACAATCCTGTCAGATCGGAAAGACGATGATGCAACGAAACTAGGATTGGCTAGCTTAGAGATCGTAGCCATGGTTAGTTAGGCTTAGGCAAGAGAGATCAGTAAAAAGAGGGGGATCCGTTATAGAGGAGCCGTAGTAGTAGGTGTGCTGAGAATTTGGGTTTCAAGTTTTATAATTAGAAAATGAAAAGGGCACTTTCTCAAAAAAAAAAAAAATGAAAAGGGCACAATGGGAAATTGACCGACTTAACTCATACTGGGTTTGGTGACGATGAGACTCCATTGTTGTGAATTTGTGGATCTCCTGGTGTAGCGGATTGTGTGGTTACGTGACTGTTGATTAATTACACCTTCATGTATTCTAATCGCAAAGACAGGTATGCAAAAGCAGATACTGTCTTTCCGCAACTGCCACAGAGGATCACAAAATGGAATTGGTAGGTGGTAGCCGCGTACTGCTCTTGTTTATCTAACTAGGGTTATCTTAATTTGTTCTTTAATGGGTGTCTGTCTTTTAGCAATTAATTCAAGACTGCCACTGAAGAACTAGCTGGTTCTTCTTTTCTTTTTTTGTATATTTCCAATTCTCAAAATGAAAAATAACAACATTTTTATTTCAAGTGTTTCATAATTTTATTTTTTTATTTGTAGCGAGACACGTTTTTAGACAAAATTTTGTTAAACGTTTGCAACTAATAACTAGGGGTATTGTTATCATAATTCATACACTCACTTAATCACGATAAGCAAAAGATATTTGTAGAATTGTAGTTGGTCTTTTCTATTAACAAAAAATATTGGTATCATATTGATGTATAAACGATGCATAAGGCATATTCAATAAATTGTAAATAACATAGGAGTTCACCAAAACTATTTCTCTTACGAAATGATAGATTAACTTTAATCGAGTTCTCTGAAATCTTATACTTTAAATGTTGTTGAATGAGATCAGTACCTCGGAGCCAACTTTTTGTGCGAGCACATCAATTTGAAAGATATGAAAAATGTTGTAGGGTACTAGGATTAAGGTTAGGGAGCTGATACATAGATATCAATATTGATACCGATTATTAATATCGATGTTATTATGCACATTTAGTTGAGTTATTATGCACATTATTTGAGTTATTATGCATTTTATTTTTTTATTAAAATAGTTATGTATGTTATTTTTTTGTACTGAAATAATTATGCATGCTATTTGAATTATTATGCATATTATTTTGTTAACACGCATAATGATTTTTTGAAGACAAAAATAATTTGAAATAATATGTATAATAACTCAAATAATATACATAATAACTCAATTAAAATAATATACATGATATCGATCGGTATCAAATGTAATATTTACGAAACATTATCTTTAAGAATTATCCATAAGTTTATGTGAAGTAATGTTGGTATGGAGGTAGGATGGGAAGCAGATTCTCTGCCGTGCAGCAGGAATGAACGGTTCAGATTTTCTGTGCTGTAGGCTACGAACGGTCCAAATTTGATTCGAAAGATCTGATATTATAAAGTTTAGCTTGCACGAATCTCGATGCAAATTAAAGATTGAAATTTACTGTGCAGCGCGCACCGTATTTTTGCTGCGCGGCAGAAGAACTCATTCCGGTAGGATGGGGTTACT
The DNA here is from genome assembly GCA_964058865.1 of Eleocharis quinqueflora. Lineage (NCBI taxonomy): Eukaryota > Viridiplantae > Streptophyta > Magnoliopsida > Poales > Cyperaceae > Eleocharis > Eleocharis quinqueflora. The sequence continues at coordinate 160,664 of CAXKVX010001064.1, forward strand.
TTAGTTTGTGTATACCAATTGTGGCGCCACGTAATACATATTAATATATTATAAATATGAAAGACACCTTATAACATAATATTATTTTTTCTGTGAAAAAAAAGAGACAAAAATCTATGAAGTGTTGTATGTTGGTCATACTGATATTTATGGAAAAAGTGACTTCTCATTTTCGGAGAGGTTGGAGTTGACCCCTACTACCATTTTTTAGTCTTCTGAGGTTGGAAAAGAACTGAAACCATGTTTTATGTTTGTAGAAGATTAGAAGCCAATCAGATGTGGTACACTTTGACCAAGATGAGGAGTCAGTCAGCTATCTTAAAATCTCATCTCAGCGTCGAATTTACATTCATCAGGATATTTCGTTATGAATAATCATTCAATGATTCACATTAAATCAAGATTCACACGCTATCTTAAAATCTCATCTCAGCGTCGAATTTACATCCGGTAGAATATTTCGTTACCGAATAGTCATTCAATGATTCAAATTACATCGAGATTTGTGCGTGTGAATCTCGATGTAACGTGAATCATTGAATGCTCATCCGTATTACGGGGTCAGCATCATCGTTCCAAAGTTAAGTTATTCAGATACTTCAAATATTTTACAGTCCGTATCTAAATATTTTTCAGATATTTCGATGTTTCCATATTTTTTATACTTCTTTTCTTTGGTTATCCAGTAGGGAGCTAATAGATAAGATATGCTTTATTAATATTCAATTGATACGTCTGTTAATGTATGTAGTTATGCATGTTAAATGCGTTGTTATACATGTTATTCGAGTTCGGTGCATGTTATTTTGTATTGAAAAATTAATTACGCATGTTAAGCGCTTTGTTATTTTGTACATCGAATAACATGCATAACAACGTATATAACATACATAACGACGTATTTTGTTGCACGTATAAATTGCGTATCAATGAAGTGTATCGCCAAACCATTTTCCTATCCAGTATACATCAAAGCACTTTCAATTATGATATACTGAATTATTTTTTTTGAACTAAAATTTAATATATATAATCGCACTCGTAGTTAAGATTTTTAAAATCGTCGTAACACCGTCCGTATCATGTGACATATGATACCTGCATCAGCACTCGTACAACAAAAATCCGAACCAACCAAACTGCCAACTGTTGGCTCATTCCATCATCCAACTTTATAAAGTGTGTGCGAATGGTTTTTCTTACGAGTTGTATTAGACCTTCCCTACTTGAACAGTTCTGTTATTATTTTGTCATTCTCAATAAATTCATTTGTCAGCTGTAATTAATTAATTATATGTTAACGAAAAATACATTATTATCATATATAGTAAAATTTATCTTTTTTGTACAAAAAAAATATATAAAAATGTTAAAATTTTACTACTATATGTTGGAATTTATGTGTTTTTAATTGATTAATAATCTATTTCAGTTAACAGATAAAGTTATTTGACAGCGACAAAACAATAACGAATAAGTTGTGGATCTCTGAACATTTCTCTGTTCTTATTATTGGTTTTTAACTGAAGATATATTTATGTTTTATTTGTTTGATTTAGTCCGATTAATTCAATTTTGTGGTTTGGCCTTGGCAGTCGTGACTGAGTAAATCAAACAAACAAAAGTAACATTTAACAAGACTAGTATTATTCATTATTATGATATTATAATATATAGATGAGGGTTCAAATTATTATGGCTAGAAGCACAAGTAGCTTTAAAGTTTAAAAAATGAATTGCTCGACAGTGTAGCTGTAGCATTATTGTACAGACAGCGAGAAATAAACTAACAAAGAGTTGTGTTGTTCAGCCAATTGACATCCACTATTCCTATATATACCAAATAAAAATAGTTGGATTCAAGTGGATATTGACATCCTATATATATTCCTATATATACCAAATAAAAATAGTTGGATTCAAGTTCCACTTTTGAGGCAAACCAAACGTGAACACCACTCAGCACAAACCATGCTGAGTCCCTAGGAAACTAACCAATTTCTTCATAGAATCTTTGACAATTTGAAGAGAGAAAAATACAAGCAATGGCAAAAGTTACAACACTGTTTTTTGGCAAGATTGCCAGCAGATATATTATGTAATGTTACACACGTAAAGTCGTAATAAACAATATTATCGTCAAAAATATTGTTTGAAAAGTCTTGAAGAGAGGAGATCTTTTTATGAGTTTTATTTATTTTCTGTATTTTTTATTAAGTTTGTAAGAGTAAGATATCTTCTGAACTTAGTTTACCAGAATAAATAATACATTATAAACTATGATCATTTTCTTCTGGCAAGGCGGAATTTTACATCTCAAATATCTATTTCTATGTATATATGTTTAAAAACATATACCAGACAACTATAGCCTTCCCTTAAAAAAAATAAAACAATACATGTAAAATAATGTACACTTAAGATCATTCTATATATCAGAGTAGAATATTCTAGCTCACACAACCAGTACTGTACCACACCTACCATGGCTTCAGATCGCCAACAGGACCTGCAGTCCAGTTCAAAACCTTCTGGCCTGCCTTTAGATACACGCTTCGATCATGTGGCAGCTTTCGGGCCAGGCCGTTCAATATCTGGTGAAAAGCATCCCCAGGATTTGACGGCTGTGGAAACAGCATAGCCTGCTTCATGGTCGGGTTAGCCAACAATCTCTGTTTCCTCAAGATAACCTGTCATAATATCGTAGTGCACTCAGAATAAGGAGCATTTCCGTGATTTTATCCTTTTGGTTGGTTTTTTGGGAGAAATTTGTTTAGATAATATCTCTTAGAAGTATTACTATATAATTCTGAGAAAAATAATTTTGAGGGTTTCTTCTGTGAGTTAGGGGAACATTGTAACTTATACAACTAATTCCTGATAAAATGATTATTGTAGTTGAACTGCTATTTGTAATATGGTTGGTACCTAATCACTTTTGGTAGGACATACAAGGGACCAACCCAAACAAAGGGCACAAACAAAGCATTTAAAATTTCATCACAACACAAGTTGATCTAGTGATAATTTTAATTTACGTTAAGTGATATTAGGGAGATCTTTATGTTAAGTGATATTCTGTCCTCTTACTTTTTCCATTGATGAGGACAAAATGGTTCATTCCATATCCAACTCTTTCACAAAAATGGATTTTTTAAATATACAGACTAAATTAGCTTACCTCAGTGGGTATGGAAGTCAGTATAGTGTCCAGTTTAGGAACATCTTCCTCTGCGACAAAGACGCCAATCTCCTCCCATGGGATGGCATCGGCGAAGGGGAGAACTATATCATCAGCGATAATCACAGGGATGCAGCCAAAGACAACAGCCTCCACAAGCCTAGGGCTCCATGGGGCCCACCCCAGAGGGCACAGACAGAACACAGCCCGCTGCATGTCTTCGTAGTACGTTGCTGGGTGCTCAGTTGAGATGTCAAATAGCGGGTTGTCCTTGAAGTTCTCCCAGACTGAAGCACGGGCCCCACTGCAAGGCAAGAGAATTAGAAAATGAATAGGATTCTGGAAGAGACCTGTCCACGTACAACATCTCAAAAGTATTATTTTAATAACAAACGAATTTGAGTACTTGTGAAGAAGTGTAGAGAAACTAACATATGATAGTTTCCTTTTTGTCTGCATGTGAAATTTTGTACAGAATCTTACCGTGCATAATAGCCTCCTTCTGGATCATTACCCGAATCATAGAACAAACCACGGAAGTAAACAAAAATTGACCGAGGGGTGTCAGGCGGGATGATGTGAGCCCAGATTTTCTGAGGCGGAGCAAAGGGAGGGATGGTGATGGAACCGTCTTTCAGACAGACATGATTTCTCTGACCAAATGTCTGTACAAGTGTGGCCCGCTGCAGTAAGGGGAGAATACCTCTTTCTATTGCCTTCTCTTCCTACATTAATAATTGCTCTGTCAGAAATTGGTCTTCATACAAGTGAAATCAGGTTTTTTCAATTTTTGTTCAGATTTAGCGAGTTCCGTTCCAAAAATATTCTTTCCTTTTCCATAGTTAGACAGTTTTCTAAAACTAAACATAGATGACTATAGTAATAACTAATGCCTTTACATAATTGAAATGTTCAGATTTAGTCATTTGCACTATCCTCATCGGAAACAGCTACAAGTCAAATGTACCCATCCAGAAAGTAAAAAAATCTTAAAATAAATAAGATTGTTGTCCAGTTTTGGTACATTTTAGAAATGCTTAGTAATTCACACTGGCTGCTACTGTTAATGGAAGTGGATGCCATGATATAAGCCCCCATCGAACTCTACCCCCGCCACGCCCCCACCCCGGCCCCCCAACCCCCACCTCAATCCCCCTCACAACCAAAATAAAGGCTAATTTGTAAGTCATGTGTATCAGTACTCAGTACCACTTGCAGTGTCAATCCATACTGGCTGGACTATGCAACAAACAATAGAGCAATATTTGCATCATACTAACTAGTCAATAGCATAGTGGTTACAGACTAGTTGGAAACAGATTCTGGTGTTGCGCAATACCGTGTAGCACAGCACCTAGACCGTCCGATTTCATCGAGATTCGTACTCTAAAAATAAACCCCCCCTGATTTTCATTGCCGACAGTCGATTGCAACTGGGCGGTCGATTGCAACCGTTGAATTTGGTGTAGCACGGTATAGCGCAATAGCAGATCCGGACTCGACTTGTTACAGGCTTGCAGCCAATACAGCTATACCATCATTCGACTTCACAACATCTCCTCAGTAACCATACGAAAATGAACTAGCCAAAGACATCAAGGTAAGACATTATTACCTGATAATGAAAACATGCTCCAAAATCATGAGGCATCACAAAAAAATGATCAGCTCCCTCAGTCCGATTCCAATATGGCCACTTTGATGCAAGCAATTGTATGGCGCTTCGCATCATCCGTGGTGATTTAAATGGCAATGGCAACCCATTTGGGGTTAGGTCACAGGTTGTATACACTGGCACAAAAAACCAGTCAGCCTCTTCAGGATTTAGAGTTCTCACCTCACTTTTCAGCAAGAACCTGTGCATAAAAACCTCAGCAGCAAACATATGTGTGAGGCATCGGGGGTCTTTTTTTACACGTTTAGTGTTGTACTTGCTCGGGATGTTGTACACGTAAACTTTTAGCCGACCCACTGGGTTGTCTTCTAGAACATCTCCTGCACTACCTGTGTAACAAGGGAATAATTTTGTTATTAAACTACTATGCGAAGTTGCATAATTTGTTGCTAAATTAATTTGTTTTTTTATATTATGCTTTTATTTTCTCAAGTTGATCATGTTAAATTTCTAGAATAATAAACATTTTCTTCAGAAATGATTAAATTAAATTTTACATATATTATGCTTCAATTTGACGCAATTCGCTAAAATAACAATTTTACTCTAAAAGATTATAAAATCAGAAAAAAAAAATTAAAGAACTACATTCAGCTGTTGTCCGACTTCATGTGAGAGCATGACCAATTTACGATCATTTTTTAACTTTTTAAAATTGAGGTCCATAGTTTCAATTCCATTACCATAACGTTAGCCAGTGCAAAAAAAATGCTATGTTATTCTACCTGCCCTGTGAACCACTTAAATTTGTTTGACATTTCAAAGTGCTAAACCTTTATTTATTGAGAAATTACAAAATTAACAAACAAAAAAAGAATAGAAAAAAAACTCACCTGAAATTCTCTCTGCCCTTTCACTCTGTGCAATCTCCTGAGCACTAAGATTCCCAATTAGAAAGCAACTGAAGAAAAGGAGCAAGACCCATATCGCCTTGTCCATTGAATTTACTTCTTCAACTTTCAAACAAATCAGACCTATAATCCGATTTCAAAGCAAAGGATAATCGATGCTTAAATGAAACTACGAGAAGAAGAAGAAGAAGAAGAGAAAACTGAGAACTTTATCCCTTTCTCCCGTGTCCCAAAAAGAGAACAGGAATAAAAGAAAGAAGAATGGTTGAGGTGAGGTTTTCTCACTTCTTGTAGCTTAAAGAGAGGAATAAAGAGGAGGAGAGGTTGATTTTAGAGAGAGAGAGATACAGCTTTCTCACCTTGGCAGCTACTGCCAAGTTCTTAAAAAAAAAAGAAGAAGAAGAAGAAGAGAGATGCAGCTTTCTCTCTCTACAAAGTAGGAAGGAGAAAGGTTAGGAAAGGAACTAATTTTTCGGGCATAATCTGTGTGATTATGAGTTGGATTTTGGTTTGGTGCCAGGTTAGCCTCCACTGAATAAACTCGGAAGATGCTCCTATTGTTTAATAGGAAAAGGAAATTTCCATATAGGTCCTCCTGGAAATAATTAATACTCTTTAATAATAGTGCTCCTGAAATCAATAATAAATATTTGGTATATATCAACAAGTTGTACTAGCTTTTATATAAAAAAGTTGTACTATGTCTTATCATATTGACAAAGCTTTTTCATTTGATTTTTATATATCTTGTTTATTTAATAATTTTATTATCAATATGCATTACAAATGTATTTGATTTTAAGGTCGGTACTTAAAACTATATTCATTTCAACTAGTATATATATATATATATAGAGTATGGCTAATGTGAAAACGTTTGCACTTCGGCCGAAGTGCAAACACTTCACATTAGCTAACTTTTTGTAGTTAAAATTTAAATTTAAGTTGCTCAATAAATTCTTCATATCAAAATCTTGTAGGAAATAAAATTTCGTGATTTTTAGAGTTTTCTTGCTATTTTTTAAAAACAGCCCAGAAATGACACTTTTGTAGTATTAAATCTGGACTGTTTTTAAAAAATATTTAAAAAATAGCTAAAAAGCTCTAAAAATCACGAAATTTGATTTCCTACAATATTTTCATATGAAGAATTTATTGAGCAACTTAAATCACAATTTAATGACCTATATTTATATGCATAGTACGTTATGTGGTGTACTATGCATATTATTTTAGCCATGCTATATATATATATATATATATATAATCGTCATTTTTTGTCTGTTAACTTTTTATTAGGTATTGATGATCATCGAAACATATTTGAAATGATGCAACGTACAGAAATTATAAAAATATCAAACCTATTAGTTTTGATATTTAAACTTTTAAATAATTTATTTAAAAAAAATATTTGTTGGCATCAAGTGCCTCAAATGACCATGAGCATTGGATCCTTTCTACCTTTATACATGTGTAAAAGATGAAACTTAAGTTCTAGATAATTTTTTATCCGAATATCCAATAAATGCAATACTTGAAATAACTATATTTTATATGAGGGAAAGGCAATTTAATTTATTTATTAAAAATAGCCAACATTGCAAATGTAAAGTGCTGGTTGGGAAGTTTAAATGCTAAAGCAGCCCTGAAATGAAGCAGAATATATGTTGGTAATTACGAAAATGGTACTGATAAAAATAGTTAAGGAGTGGAGTTTTCCGATTTAATTGTCAGAACGATAAATTTTCTACCGTTAGCAATTTTTTTGCCGCGCGATAGATTTTCTACCGTGCGACCTTTTTGTGAAAATGCAGGCACAAAATAAATTCTACCGTGTGAGACAAAATAGTTTAAATTTCGAAATTATACTACATGTCTGATCACGTATAGAAAAATATTTATAATAATGATCATAAATAGAAAAAGCTTCTTTTTGAAAAGGAAGCAATGTATTTGACGTGTTGAAATCACATGGGGGAATATGCATTGAGAATTAAATTTTTAATCAATGATTGGGTTTAGATTATAGGTAATGCAATATTGTTTTTCTTAAACCGTTAAATTTATTTGGTTTGAAAAGGTTGTCTTGTGAATTTTAACTATTGGAATAATTTTTTTATTTTATTCCAACTGTCCAGCCAATCAATGCATAATTATAAAGACACGTTGGTTTTGGTGTAGTGGCCAAGTGTCAACTCAAATGAGTATTCTTTTATGAAGACAAAATTGAAAATTAAATACATAAACACTGCCGGAGCCGACGAATTCACGTTCCTAAAATGGTCAGCAGCAACAGTGGAGTCATTCTCACCGTTGCTACAGCGTCGAGTGCTGTCTATATAGTATTATTGTTACAGTAACAACGAATTTACAACGTAACAGTGCTTTCCGCTGACCATTTCGTAACACCGCATTATTTCGGAAGATATGAATTCAGAGCCGACAGGGTTTAGATACACTGAACCCTTCATGATTCGACAAAAATATTATATTTAAATAGTATATCAGAATTCTCTTATTCATCTAAGAAGATGTCTAGTATTATTTGAGCGATTTAATTTGTTACTGTATCATTATTAATTTGATTTTATTACTGTAAATAAATATTTGAAATCGTCAAAATCCATTTCCCTTTTGGTGTTGGGATTTGTTCAGTTGGAGTGGTTATATCTCAAGTCCGAATTTGTTGTTATTTCGAGAGAAAAATAGAATTATGTTTTTTCCATCGACATCGTAAGATCAATCATGAACGATTCGAATTATTTTTTCTCTCTCCTCGATTTTCTCTCTTTTCAGATAAATCTCAATTCTCGATTTTGAATCCGACAGAATCAGAAGAGAAAATAGATCCATATTATTTCTATTTGAAATAATAACGGATATGAAATCTTATATCTCACCTTTTTAAATATGGATATTCACCGACACGCGTTCTCATAAATCAAACATAAGAACCAATTATTTGATTATCTCGACTCGATCCATTAAATCAGCTGGGGCTAGTCAAATTCGACAAGAAATTAGTATCTTTTTTTATTTTGTTTTGTTTTTGTTTTGTCAACCCGAAATCCGTGTCTTTTAAACAAAAAAAAGGCGAATGAAACACGCGCGTCTTTTTCCACATGAATAGTTGTCATTTTGTAAGGCATGGAATGGTAAAGTATCAACTCATTTAATTAACGAGATGTGCTAATTAATTTTTCGCCTTCAAAATTCAAATCATTTTTTTTTTGGAGTTGTATCAAATGCACACAAATTAATCGCCTCTGTATTTCGTACTCCATTTATTGTCTGTTGTCTCAAGGAAAACGACTTACCTACAATTTGCAACTCGTATATATCATATAGGTGTTGGATTTTTTGTTGTTAGCATCCTGTTTCACATGTGATTTTTGTTGGCTACGGTTTTATGTGAATAAATCCGCGTCGTTAAATTTTGTAATCGGTAATTATGTGATTATCAGTTAACAGATATTTAATTGCATTTGATTTGACAAATAAAAAGAGGTGAAGATTTGTCCCTCTTGAGGTAGGTCAATGCTGAGGTGAACATTTTATCTGAATTTCATCCATGAAAAAGGTACACCTGTTAAAAATGCTTATCACAGAAAAGTACACTAGCTAATCACGTGTTAACAGAATACAAATAACAATAATCGTAAGTTTGACATATATGATAATAAATCTCGCTTCTCTATGCGATATATATATATATATATATATATATATGTAGAATCCGGCTAACGTAATAACGTTAGCAAGATCAAAACCGTGCTAACGGATGTTTATCTCGAATTCCAAATCAAAAACGGCCGATCCGAACCGTTGAAATTATTGTCCATACTAAAACCTACGTGGGGACCAAATTTTACATTTTTTCGAATTTTTTTACTATTTTATCCGAGACATTTAAGAATGTGTTGAAATTGTATGTTTTTCTGAATCGTTAGATTAATTCATTTTCAATGTCTCGGATAAAATAGTAAAAAAATTCAAAAAAATGTAAAATTTGATCAGGAACGGAACTAGCGTCTATGCCTGGCAAACGGGGCCAACGATAACGAAATGTATCATTATCGTTATCGTGATCGTTGCACTTAACGATTTTTCTTTCGATTTCGTTAACTGTTTTGTTAGGCAAACGGGAAAAAAATTTTGATCGTAACTCGTTTCGTTTGAGATAACGGGTTTAACGAGTTTACCGTTTCAAATTTGAAACTCGTTTCATTTTCAAACCAACTCCATTACTTAACAATTTATCAAAACAAATACACTGAAAAACCAAGCAAAAAATCTACAAAAATCACATTATATTCACAATATTCATCAGATACTCAAATTAAATCATAACTCATAAGAAACGCAATATTCATCCATTAAACAAGATGCAACTACATAATACATAACTTGAACAACTTCATGCCTTCATCAGAAATTCAAATTGCACCTAAATTACATAATTTAAACTACACCAGAATCCCAAGTTGCACCAACAGCTTTGAACTCAACTGAGATCTCAAACTACTCCATCAGAAATATTTCAATCATCATGTACCAATCTCAGCCAATGGCTATTTTCAAATAAAAAACATTGTACTCATCATTTGAAGTAATGGTTTGAGATCTCAGGAGCCAAAGAGTTGTAACAACTCTAGCCTTCAACCTACAGAGAACTTACAACACAACAAGCCAACTAACAACACAACAAGCCATCATGGCAAACTACAAGGCAAACAAAAGAGAAGGCAAAGCCAGCTTACAAAAGAGAAGGCAAGCCATCAACTTCAAGTACAAGTCATCATGCACCAGCAGCAGCAGGGTCATCCTCATTCTCATCCACATCATCACAAGCCCAAATGACATCACCAAATTCCCATCCATTCTCTGAAAACACAAGTAAAAAGAAAGAAGGTGAGCTATCATTGCATAAAGGAAGTAATAAAATTGAAAATGAAAGATTTTTAATTACCAGCAACAGAAGCTTTCAGCCAGTCTTGTGCACAAATGAGAGCTTCCAAGCTCTCATCATTTAAAGAGCTTCTTACACTGTTAAGGGTTCTACCACTTGTGCTAAAAGTGGATTCAGATGCAACTGTGGATATTGGCACAGCCAAGATGTCCCTTGTCAATTTAGAAAGGATGGGATACTTTGGTACCTTCAATTTCCACCAAGACAAGATATCAAACTCATCCTCCAAGCTAGCTTCATCAAGTGGATCAGCCAAATACTCCTCAAGTTCAGACTTTATAGGTTCAGCTACCCTTTTGCCCTTAATGAAGTCCTTCAAACCAGCTCTGACTTCACTGACTCTATGTGGTGCACTAGCACTAGTAGTTTGCCTATGAAACAAACATAAGATAATATTAGTATTGCTCAAGTATATATTAAATTTAAATAGTGAAGATAAGAGGGATACCTTGGTTGTGTAGCTTGTGTTGAGCTGCTAGTTTGGCTGTGTGTTGAATGTGCTACCACATATTCTTGAAACAAGGCATCAATGCAGTTTTTCAAGTGCAACATGAAGTTGTCACACTCATCAGGGTACATTTGCCTCACATAGTAATCAACAACATGCAATTTACATCTAGGATCAAGCACACAAGCCATTGCTAACAACATGTTCCCACTGGTCCAATACTTGTCCCATTTTGCATACATTTTTGTCCCCATCTTAACTACAAATGGATGTGGACTACTCTCCATACTTTTAATACTAATGCACACCTCACAGAACTCAGGGAAGAATAAGTTCAAGGTAGGGTACTTACTGCCACTGAACTTCATTGTGGCATCATAAAAAAATTTCAAACAATCCATTAAAGCCCTCATGTTGACCCAATCAGACTCAGTTGGGTTGTAAGTAAAGCTTCTATCAAGTGCAGCATACCTCTTAATAGCATCTTTCAGTTCCAAAGCCAAGGCCAACATCACATAGGTGGAATTCCACCTTGTTACAACATCCCAGTTTGGTTTTCTCTTTGTTGGAGCCTTAGCCTGAAATGAAATGGGCAAAGATGAAAAATAAGTGTTAGTATTTAAAATGACAGATGTTATTAATTGAAAGAGGCAAAGATGGAAAATACCTGAGCTACTGCCAGCTTAAATTTTTCCATCCTTCCTTGGGAATGCCTAATGTACTTCATGGCATCCCTAATCATAGTTATCTCAGTACTTAACACAGCCAAGCCATCTTGAACTATCAAGTTCAAGATGTGACAAGCACATCTCTGATGAAACACCTCTCCTTGAACTGGCAAGGCATTTTTGATAGAGGGTACTTTTAAAATTTCCTTGATACATACATCATTACTAGATGCATTATCAAGTACAAGGCAGAAAACCTTTTTATCCATGTTCCACAACACTAATCTCTCAATTATTGCCTCAGATATATGTTTACCAGTGTGTGGACTAGGCAAAGGGGCAAATGTAATAGTTCTCTTTCTCAATTGCCATGTATCATCAATATAATGGGCAGTGAGGGCCATGAAACCCCTATCAAGTCCCTTACAAGTCCAGAGATCACTGGTAAAACTGAATTTACAATCTAGTTTACCAAACTGATCATACAACAACTGCATTTCCTCTTTATAGACACCAATGCAGTCATGCCTAATGGTGTTTCTACATGGCATCTTAAAAGAGGGTTGTAAGTCACTTAAAAATACCTTCAAGAAGTGGTGAGTAGCAATGTTGAATGGGTATTCATGGGCAATCACCATTCTTGCAAGGTGTTTCCTTGCCCTCATTTGATTAAACACCCAAGCTACAACTCCCTTCTTTCCTAATATGCATAAAACAAAATAAATGAGAAACTTTTTATAAAATAAAAGAAATGAGAAACTTACTATAAAATAGAATAAACTAAAAGAGGAATCATACCAGCAGCTTTTCCAGCTTGCAACATCTTTTGCAAGGCATCTGGTTTATGCTTCAAGTTCCATGAAACTTTTTTGCATGATTTTTTGATATGGTTTTTCATGCTGGTGGTGCTCCTTTGGCACCCCATCTGAATAACCTGACCACAATACTTGCAGGTGGCATTATAGCTGCCATCCTCTTTCTCATCTCCTTGATTAAAATGTTTCCACCAGATAGATCTCAATTTCTCTCTACCTTTCCTCTTTTTCTTGACCTTTTCAGGATCTGGTGCAGTAGCACCAGTTTGAGGGTCATTACCAGCTTCATCTTGAATCCTCTGTATTTCCTCTGGGGTTTCCAGATGTAACCCTGGACCCATGCTAAGAAACAAACAAGCATACTATCAGTTCTTATCAGTAAAGCATACAAGTCAAGCATACTATCAGTTCTTATCAGTAAACAAACAAGTCAAGCATACAACATACTATCAGTTCTTATCAGTAAAGCATACCAGCAAAAGCATACTATCAGTTCTCATCAGTAAACAAACAAGTCAAGCATACAGCATACTATCAGTTCTTATCAGTAAAGCATACTAAGCAACAAATCAAGTAAAACGACAGCAACTAAGCAAGTAAAATGAAAGTAAACATTACCAGCAGCAAAAGCATACTATCAGTTCTTATCAGTTAAAGGCAAGCCAGCAAGTGCCGCCATAACAAATCATTATCTAAACAAACCAGCAATCAAGCAAGCATAGTATCTCAAGTTCTTTATCAAGTAAAATGAAAGTAAGCAAAAAAAGTTTATAGTCATACTCATCATCTTCAAGTTCCATGTCAGGATCAAACTGACTACCTGTCTCGGATGCACCACTCACTTGATCTTCATCACTCATCCTTACAAAGAAATTAAGCAAGCAGAAAACCAAAAGAAATCAGCAAATAAAAACTATCCAGTTCATAAATTAAAAAACCAGAAAGATTCAAGAAAAATAACAATGAAAATTACCTTTCTGTTTGAAGATGGCTAGTTTAGAATATTTCCCTCTCTTTATCTCTCTGGTATCACCCATTTTCTCTTCCTTTCTCTTTGGTACCGCTCTTTTTCTCTTCCTTTCTCTCTGGTACCTCTCTTTTTTCTCTTTCTTTTTCATCTGTCCAATATATAGACAACTCAGACAAGGATGATGACTCTTCATTTTTCCCAGAGCAGCACGCCTTCTGTGTTCTGACGTTGCTTCCTCTTCGATCGATCTGTAACCCGCCTCTCAGAGTACCGAGGCAACTAAAAAGATCCATCAAGTGATCTAAGAATTAGGAAATCAGAGATATATATGATCAAACTCTGGAAACTAGGAAGCAAATCGACCAACGATGAAACAACAAGCAACATCACAGAGACGGCGAGACCGAGAAAGAATGATGAGATGCTATCATAGGGGGACAGATCGGACATGCCACGTCACCATGGGTCGACGAGCTAAGATTTTCTCGACATTTTCTGCCAATATCTCCCAAGATCTCCTCGGTAACACAGAGAGACAGAGAGAAAGAAGTGGAAGAGACGAGAGAGAAAGGGGGAATGGAAATGAGTAGAGCGGCTGAGAAAACCCTAGGTTTTGTTAGGAGTCTTCGTTTTCTCCGCTCGATGAACGGCCCAGATCTTCTTACAAATCTAAACGGGTTAAACGAGTCGTAAACGAAACGGTTATGGGTTGTATCGTTACTCGTTTCGTTAAATAAACGAAAACTGAAGCCGGATCGTGAATCGTTTCGTTACACCAAACGAAAACTAAAATCTGTTCGTAACCCGTTTCGTTCGAACGAAACGAAACGGTTAAACGGGTTAACGAACTCATTTTGCCAGGCTTACTAGCGTCTGTGCCAGTCTGAACCCTGCACAGGCTTCGCTGACATGAGCCTTTAATAAAATTAATGCATAACAGCCGAAAATTCTTTTGCGTGGGCCTTCGGCACCTGGTAGGCTGTCACCATGAGAAATGAGCTCCTTAGTTTGGGCCCCAGAAATAGTATATTCATTTGGTATCTGGAGATATTTTTCCTAATTTAACACATCTCAAAATCGGAAGAAGGCAAGACCGGTTAAAATGTTAAATATTGATTTTGGCGATTCGTTTTCATATTTGTGTTTGTTTCCACATCTGACATTTCCATTCCAGCGTTGTATCTCTTGATCCTCTCTAATTTCTTCGACAGTTCGACTCTTCGTCTCGCCTCTCTGATTACTCGACTTTGTAAATTCAAAGTAAGTCTCTGATCTCTCCATCGTTTTCTTTGGCCATCTCTGATCGAGTGAGCGGTTATTAACTTATTAACTATTAAGGTATAATATTTGTTGCCAAATGTCAAAGCTTTTGCAGTTCTGCACGTTTGCTTATACAATATCATTAATTCAATATGATAGTAATATTAAAAAAATGAAATCAATGTATTGTCCAAATTCAATCATTTAAAGAACCCCTGTTGTAGACGATAGACCTGTAGTGCTGTGGCAGTATGGCCAATGGCTTAAAGCCTTAAATTGCGTGATTATGATTTTATGGTTGCACTTGGCAGCATTTTTTTTATACCTATCTAATTGCAAAACATGCGATGCTTTGGGTTAAATTGAACTGTGAGATACTCAAATAGTAAAGATATTACTTCTCTCTCTTTCTAAACTTTTATCAGAAATTGATAATTAGCGAATATTTTTTATCTAATATTTTTGTTATCTATTTTATTTTAATGTAAAAGATTATGATAATTGATAATTAGCGAATTTTTCATCATTTAGTTGTGTAGCATAAACTTCAAATCGAAATCAAGAAAATTTAGTGAGGCACATTTCTAAAAAAATTTCTGGTTACGCCACTGTATATGATAGGGCCTCCATGATCGGCCCGTTTACACTTTATGTTGGAAATGAAGGAAACGCGTGATCCAGAATGGCCCAGGCGAATGACCTGTCAAGATTGACCCGCTCCCATCATTCCCAGCCTATAAATACATGGACTCCTGACAGAAAAGAGGACGATTCTGACTTAATAGGATTAGCCACTAATTCCTCTTCCAAACCCTCTGTCCCTCGTACTTCTTAAAAACTGCTTCCTTTGGATTAATTCTCAATATTTCTTGTCTCGGCTCGAATTGAGTCGGGATCAATATTCAAATCACGCTGAAGATATTTTATAAAAAGTAATAGAAAAATGTTCCGTTGATCTCAGCATCAATCACATCATCGATACGTACTAGACGCGTTCAGTTGAGTTTCGACGAAAAAATATTCTATTTATGATGCATGTTGTTTTCGTTATTATTCATGTTATTTTTGTTATTATGCATCTAATAACATTCATAACATTTCAAATATTTATCACTTATATTATATTATGCATGTTATGTTTATTATGTTTTTTTATTGTTTTACAAATAATTTGTATTATACATGTTAATTATATTAAATAAATATATTATTATGCACGTTATTTATATTATGTTGCAAATCATACAACTGAGTCATGCATGAATGATGAATCCTTCACGAGGCCGACCCAGCCTAACTACTAATTTGTATTACCTAATAACTAGATTTTAACAACCAATAATTACATAGGATTTTTTTTCACTAATTGGAGTCTGTCTAGTTAGTTGGCAAACCTAATATAATTGATAGCGTTAATGTTAGCACTTCCAACATGGAACAACTAATTGCATTATGCGCTACATATGATTACAGTAATAGTATTCGTGTACAGTAACGAGAGAAAATAATGTAGACGAAAACAGGAGCGGATGCAGTAAGTTTCAGTGTGAGGCAAGTGCTCCACCCTGGAAAAAAATTTACAAAATAATTTAATGTATTTGTGCGATTTGTCAAATTTTTTTGCGAAATAACCATGTATATTTGAAAATCTATGTTATTTTGTCCTTCTCTGGAAAAATTTTATAAATTTTGTCCTTTCCTGACGAAAATTCTGAATCCGCCTCGAGACGAAAAATCACCCGTATATTAACTAGTGCGACCGTCATATGTCATTCGTCATGTGTCACGCGTTATGCGTCATGTGGCTTGCCTGTCTGAAAACCACGAGATAAAAATATTATGTTGAAAATATTATTTACAAAATTTCAGAAAATTGTATGGTAAAAATCGTGGAGAACCGTGAACTTGAGATAGTGAGATACATATGCTGAATTACTATAGCTCACCATTAGCTTACATTAGTGATGAGAAGATGTTTGTATTGGGTTTTGAATTGCTCGCATGTCTAAAAGCCACGAGAAGAATGGCAATTAAGAGTGATGAGAAGTTGGTTTTTTTTATTTTTTTTTAATTGAACATTTATATATTCATAGTTATGTGGTAACAATCATTTTTTGAGAATGACAATTCTTCCACCTTTCAATTGAGTTGAGGTGGTCTTCTCATAACAAATGAATCTCAAGTTTGAATTAACGGTTGGATTGGTTCCACCATCATTTTGAGCTGAAGTACTGGTGTGTTCATACCAGCTGGATCACAAGTTTCAGAAACATGCTGAATTTGTTGCTGTAGTTCTGATACCACTTATCGTATATCTACGTATACGACAATGCTAATTACAGTAGATTAGCTCTGAAATTGAATCAATTTTACTGAATTAGAGGAAATTGTATGAAAAATCGATAATCGTTTCAGACTAAATGAAGTTCCTCTCCTCCAGTGTACTGAACATGAGAAGAGAAGTATTTTCGTGAATAACATAAGTATTTTCATTAGTATGCTCCTTTATTTTTTCACAGTATTGTTGATACTTATTTCTGACAGTATTATGCTGATACTTGTATTATCTTATTCAACTCGTTTAGTGAGTTGATCCATTTTCTACAACTACTGCATCGCTCCTTATTATACATGACAAAAATAATGTTGTTAAATTTTATCTTGTAATTCTTTTTCCATACAATACGAGTCTGAAAATTTTTCTGGAACTAAGTTTTAACTTTAAATATTTAGAATAGTCCTATTTTAAATAGTCTTATTTTAAATATTCAGAATAGTCTTTTCAGACAAATCGAAAAAGTTTGGCGTTTTAACAAGTTAATTTTAGCCCTAAACCTATATATATATATATTCGAAAGAAATAAAAAATAAAAACTAATGTCCTTCCGTGTGAAATTTCACATGAAACAATTTCTGCGTGCAAATTGTAAATTAATTTGAGATGAATCTCAACGAAAGCGTGAACCATGCATGCATCATGCATGAGTGATGAGTCCCTCCAATTAAATAACTGAATAAACAGATCACCATGCGATCCACGCCGTTGACAAAGTTTCTGATATTTTTATTCTATAAACTTCGCTGTTCTTCACTGAGCAACGCAATTACGCAAGCAATTTGACTCAATTTGTTCATTTTAATATCGATTTACAGTGTTCAATAAAATGGTCAAGTGTATTTTAATATCGAATAATTATCGGTATCTATCTATAAACATAAACTCTTGACACTGGAATATCCTATTGGGGTTGGAATTTTTTGTATAACCCTGAACAAAGTAAGAATTACATTCTTGACTTGGTTTCAAATATTTGACAACGAGGATCCTATTTTATCTACGTTCAGAGTAAATGCATGTGTTCACGATACAAAATCAAACGACAGAAATGATTAAGTATGATGCAAAATTTCGGACCAGCGTTTACGTCTCGACGCACGTTAAGACATGAACACTGACTCACAAATTACTTGGTAAATTTATTCTTTGTCAACTCGAGTAGTACAGGTTTATGAACGCATGTGTTCAGTCAACACATGTGAACGTGAACGCAGACAAAATTAAATCATTAGCGTCAAATTTTTGAAACCCGAGTTATAGATATAATTTTTACTTTTTCAGTGTTATGCAAAAAAAATAAAATTATTCGGATTGCATATATGAATAATGAATTCAAAGATCTCCGAGTACAACGGTGGAAAATGCCCGGCATTTGGAAAAAAAATATGCATTAATTGTCCTGTACCAAAATCGATATTTGAAAAATAAACTAAGTTCCTTTCATTATGACAGATCATGCAAAATTCAAAATCGCAATCGCAATCGCGTCGAATTATCAAATTTTATTTTGTGGTCTAATATATATACCTGCTGTCGAATGTCGATGCCCTAATTAGACTTGTATGTAATGTACCATATTGATGCACGTGTGTTAACAAACTCTAGATAGTCAATTAGTCAACGATGAGTTAGGTCGTTATGAGTTGGGACGTTAAGTAATTAAACACTTACAAATGGTGGTGCATATATATATATATATATAGAACTGGGTTATGGTGCTTGATCAAGCACCAAGGGGTCGGTACTTGATCAAGCACCAAATCTCACAAATGGACCGTTAAAATTTCGATTTATCATGCTCAATAATTTCTTTATATCAAAATCTTGTGGGATACCAAAATTTTCTATTTTTTGAATCTTGTAAGTATTTGTTTTGGATTTTTGAAAGTGACCAATTTTATGTATAAGCCTTGATTATTTTTATTACTATTTTTTAGTCATTTTCAAAAATCCAAAACAAATACTTACAAGATTCAAAAAATAGAAAATTTTGGTATCACGCAAGATTTTGATACAAAGAAATTATTGAGCATGATAAATCGAAATTTTAACGGTCCGTTTGTGAGATTTGATGATCAAGCACCGACCCCTTGGTGCTTGATCAAGCACCATAGCCCAGTTCTATATATATATATATATATATATATATATATATATATATATATATTAAGGCTATGGTGCTTGGTCAAGTACAGAGACTCTCGTACTTAGACGTCGAATCTCACAAAGAGAAGGCTAAAATTTTGATTTATCATGCTCAATAATTTCTTTATATTAAAATCTCCTCGGATACAAATTTTTTCTTTTTTTAGACTTATTTAACCATGTGTTTCAGATTTTTTTAATATGATCCCAAAATAGTAATAAAATAATCAGTGTTTATGAATGAAAATAGAGTACTTTCAAAAATTCGAAACACGTACATAAAAAATTCTAAAAATAGAAATTTTGTATCCGAGGAGATTTTGATATAAAGAAATTATTTAGCATGATAAATCAAAATTTTAGCCGTTCTTTTTGTGATATTTAACGTCCAAACACGGAAGACTCTGTGCTTGACCAAGCACCGTAACCTTACTATATATATATATATATAATTGATTTCTTCTGACAAGTAGTGCTCCTGACTTATTTATATACTAATAGAGAAATTGTCTCTAAACTAATTTAATTTGCGAAAATACTTGGTTTAAATTTCTGAAGAATGAGATTGTTATTTGTGTTTTAGTCATTGTTTTCTACTTCAGTACAGAAGTGGACGTGTGGGAAAAATGGCAAATTTTGACATTTTTCACGGATGAAAAATCTGTTTCCGCTTTCTACGTCATTGATGATAATAACTTTAGTCAGAGATCATTAATTGGTATTAGACAAGTTTAAAAACTTGATTATTCGTAAAATAAAGAAAAAACTTATTTTGTATGGCATCCACTATAACATAAATGTTCTATTATTATCTCTCATTTTATAACGAATTTGCATAACATCCGTTATAAAATCTTCTAGTGGCAGTTTGAAATTAATAAGAATGTTATTTGGCATTTGCAATGCATCCATTACTTTTCAGCGAGCAATGATGGGTAACTTCTCGAATCTGATTGAGAAGTCAATGAAGATATTTATGGATGACTTTTTATGTATGGTGAGAGTTTTGATGATTTTCTATGTGAAGAGGTGAACTTGGTTTTGAATTGGAAGAAGTGTCATTTCATGATACAATAAGGAGTTGTGTTAGGACATGTCTCGGCAAAGGGATTAGAGGTTGATAGAGCAAAGATTGAGGTAATAGAGATGTTGCCACCTCCCACCAATGTCAAAGAGGTTAGAAGCTTTATCGGCCATGCCAATTTCAATAGGAGATCCACCTGTGACTTCTTCAAAGATGTTAAACCTGTTAGAAGGGGTCTTAAGGTCAAGTGCTAGTGCGAAAGTATTTTTAACAATTACAATTCAAATTTTTGGACCTTAATCATCTAACTAAAATCACAAGCAAGTACTAAGAGCAATTGAGCAAAGCAAACAATAAAGTGCAAATATAATAAAGAGAGAGGGTAAAGAGAAAGAACAAGAGAGATCAAGAGAACACAAGAACACGCGATATAACGTAGTTCGACTACAAATAAACTAGGCATACATCCACAGAACTCTCGAAACCAAAACTTCCTTCCGAGACCGAATCCACTAAACAATAAGTATTTTTATAATTGCGGAACCTATATTTGGTTTCTTCTCACATAAGCAAACCAATCTTAGATTCCTAAACCTTTGCAAGGGGCTACACTGCTCTACAAGATAAACGTATCCGATTGACAACACAATTAAGAACGTAGATGCACTACTTGACAACACAATGTAGTACACCAAACAAGACTAACAAAGCTAGCAAACAAGTGTTCTCGAATCGACAATTAGATTATTGTAAATATCTTAATTCTATCTGATTTAGGTAGCTGTAGGAGAAGACTTTAATGCTCTTGTTGATGCTCAATTGAGTGCTTTAAAACTTTGGGATAGCTTAATTGATCTTCATGGTTCGTATCTCCAAGGTATATATAAGTCAGGCACTTCTTGAAGTCTTACAATTTTGAAATTCCCTTCTTGCGTTACAGAAATAAGGAACCCATTGCAAAACCAGTTACAAAATTCGTTGTAACGGGTTGGAAAACTTCCAATTTTACCCTTATATGCTTGGTTCACTGATTATGAGCCCTTCTGAACAGGAACCCGTTGTGACGGGTTGATGATGCATTATGGCAACGCAAGCCTCTGGAAATTCTCCAGTCTTCAGCACTTCTCCTCTTTAATATGTTACAATGAATTAGGAACCCATTATGACGAGTGGGCAACTCGTTATGACGGGTAAGAACTCGTTGTGATGGGTTGTCTACGCGTTATGATAACACATGCCTTTGTGATGCCTATGTTTTTGTCCTAGTGACTTGGTTCACTGATTCTAGGCCCTACTGAACAGGAACCCGTTATGATGGGTTAGGAAGTCGTTGTGACGGGTTGATGATGCATTATGACAACGCAAGCCTCTGGAAATTCCTCAGTCTTCAGCACTTCTCATCTTCAATCTGTTACAACGGATTAGGAATTCATTATGACGGGTAGGGAACTTGTTGTGACGGGTTGTCCATGCATTATGGTAACACATGATTTTGTGAAGCCTATGTTTTTGTCCTAGTGACTTGATCTTGATATCGTTGTGATCGTCATAACTTGTACATGCATGATTGAGTCTTTATATCACCTTATTGTACCTGTATAAACATGCAACTCACCAAAATTCAATTGTGAAAGATTAGTATTGTTTTATTTTACAAATTATTAAACAAAGATAAGTTTAATGTGACATATACAAGTTCCCCAAATCTCAACCTTTATTACTAAAGATCTTTTAACAAAATTGTAATTATAATTGTTAAACAATAATAATTATATATTAAACGAAACAAGTCAATGCTGAGTGAATCTTGTGAGGTAGATGATATAAAATATGATTTACTCTGAATATATTTTATTAAAAATATAACTTCATAAAATAACGCAATTCATATAATATAACAAACAATAATTGAAAGACTCTGAAGTGCATACATTTTTAGGCGAAAGTGAAGCAAAAATATCGATCTTCAAAAGTTTTTCTCAGTCCTATGATGACGAATTATGGCATTTTTCACTCAGCCTTTAATTTTATGTTATATTCTTAAAGGACAAATTAGAGAGATAGCAAGAGGATAAGTTCAAATAAACAGAACCGAATATATATAAACACTAAGACAACTTTTGAGATTATTTACAGTGAATCTGACTCATCCGAATTTTCCATCCAAATTTTAATGTGTCATTTAATTAATTCTTAAATGGACTTGGCTCATAATAAATACATAGGTCATACAGTACATATTTAGTTATACATTAAATGTTATAATTAAATATTCTAACATTCTTCCACTTGGCATAAACTTAAAATATTACAATTAAGCAGACATTTCAAAATTGGCCAATATAATTAACTTAAACGTCGGTCATTTTTGCAAGAATAAAAGGTTGTGATTGAGTTTGGATCTTAAAATTAAAATAGTACTTCTATGTTATATTCCATCAGAGAAGGAGAATAAAATCTCTCATGTGTGTGTGAATGAAAGAGTCACTTTTGCTCAACTCTAATTTTGCACACGAATAAAGAAAAAGAATTATTAACCATCTCCAATGTTTTTCATCTTAAATTCACATAAGTAATTGAATACAAAAAAAAAATTATATTTTATATTTTATATGAAATTACGATTGACTCTGCTACTAAATGATATTAAATATAAGTTACTTGTAATGTATTTTAATAAAAATACAATCCCATAAAATAACAAAATTCAAATAAAATGACAAATAATAATTCGAAAACTTACAACTCTGAAGTACATATATCTTTAGGCGGAAGTGAAGCAAAAGTACTGATATTCGAAAGTTTTCCTCATTTCTAATGATGGTGAATGATGACATTTTTCACCCAGCATGCATCTAATTTTCTATTGTTTTCTCAATGAACAAATTAGAGAGATAATAAGAAGATAAGTCCAAATGAACATAAGTGATTATATATAAATACTGAGGCAACCTCTAGAATCATGTACAGTAAATCTGACTCGTCTAAATTTTTCATCAAAATTTGAAGGTGTTCTTTCATTAATTCTTAAATGAACTTAGACTCATAATAAATTATAAGTTATACATTGCATATTAAATTATACGATAAATGTTATAATTAAATATTCTATCAGGTGGATTGCTCATGACTATTTGAAACGCGAAGTGTGTTATCGCTCTTGGTTCTTCTGAAAAAAAAATAATAACAAAAACTAAATATGCTGAAGTATATTTTTTATTTTGTAGTGGGTTCAATGGGTTCAAATAGAAGATAGATTACGTACTATATTTCAGAAAGTATATATGAAATTTCATTTATTACCGCAAGCTAGGTTTTAATATACCAAGATCAAGAAGCAAGAAGCTTTTGTTTTGGTACAGTCTTTCGCAGGGGCGGATTCAGGAAGATTTTCAGAATGGTTCAACATTTTGATTTTTTTTCAAGGTGGTTCAAAATCATGAATATTTATTCAAATTATAAGTTTATTTTTCAGAATTTTTTCTAGTTACATGATCAATTTTGATATTTTTTTCAAGGTGGATCAGCTGACCCATTCTGGACCTATGTAGCTCCGTTCCTGATCTTTCACTTAAAATATATAAATTTTCCAGTTGGATTATTTTTTTTAAAGCAGGGAAAAACAAATTGAAATAAATAACTCACAATGTAGGGGGTTTATGTAAAATAACCAACCAAAATATCAAGTGCTAGTAAGCGGTGGCTGTAATAGCTACGTCCCGGGCTTTATCTGCAGTGTCATTCGATATGTATTTATGTGAAATTTAATTTGAGATATTCGATGCCAAATTTTTGGTGTGCCAAATTTCTGGTGCCAAATCGTACTAATGAAATTAAATTTTAAATAAATATTTTCAAAACTGATTAAATTTAGAGTGAGGCTATGATACTTCACAAAACAATAAAAAAGCGATATTTCGCATTCGTATCTCTAAATTTAAATTACAAACGAGCGATTCAAACCGTTGAACATGATTTTCAGATTAAAATTTTCTTATAAACCAAATTTTACATTTTTAGATATTTTTTCCTATTTTTAGAGATAGAAAATCATTATGGTCCAGAAATTGATAGATTAACCAACTTTTTTAGCCCCTTAAAAAATAGTAAAAATATTTCAAAAATATATATAATTCGGTTCCCGACGAAATATTAATATGAATATCATGTTCAATGATATTGATCGGTCGTTTGGACTTTGAATTTGGATACAGAGGCAAATTATCGCTCAGTTGGTGCTTTATGAAGTACCATAGCCTCGCTCTTAAATTTAAATAACAGTAATTTATTATATATATATATATATATATATTATGCATATCATATATACAAATAGCCAAAAACTTAGGTACTCCGTACTCCAAAAGATGGGTACACTGGTTACTCTAGTTCATTTGAGTCATTCAGTTCATCGAGATTGGTGCAAAGTGATTTACTTTAATTTTTGTTGTGTTTCCCAAAGAATCACTTCTCATCAATCTCGATGAATAGGTCTATATGAGCTAGAATATCCAGTATATCCATTTTTCGGAGTATCCAAGTTATTGCCATACAAGTATATATAACATATTTAATTTTAAAAAAAACTTAGGTACACCTAAATATGTGCTCTGTATCTACTACACTCAATTCTTACTGTTTGATTAAAATATGTAATGCAAATCTCAATGCAATCAAATGGTACAAATTGAGTGAAATATCTAGAAAGCACATATCTAGATGTACCTAAGTTGTTCCCTTAATTTATTACCATATGCATTAAAAATTAGTAAAATTAAGATTATAAAAAACAAATTAAATAGTTAAATTATAAATTAAAACGCGAACGAAAAATGCCATGATATGAAATTAATAACCTTTTACATTAAATCTGTTCTCAATTAGTTTACTGCTCTTGTATTTGGATAGTTGTATGCCTCATAAAAATTAACCTACTATGTTTTTTTTTGAAGAAAAGCAGGGTAATACCTGCTTGTTTCATTGAAACAGCAAAGTCTTACAAAAAGCCCTAAGATATCTATAAGTTTTCGCAAGAAGCAAAAACAAAATAGTGACCTAAAGTACTGAATGTCTATCCTATTACATCAAATTATCAATTTTGATCCATTACATCAGTTTTTCTCCTTCCTTTCATCGATAGTTGTACCTGTTTAAGTCTAACAAAACCATAACCAAAATGTAACAAAATTTCAACAAAAAAAACTACCCAGAGACATGGCAATTAGTCACACAAACATCAAACATATTCAGAAAATTAAGTTCCTTCAAGTAGACCTAAGCCAGACAAAGGTTCCTCCATGATTCTGAGATCTGAAGCCATCAGACTCGTCACCATCAGGCTTTCTCTGCCTATGGTAGGTTCTTTCAAATCTTGTACATCCTATGGTAAGATTAGATTAAGTTTAAAAAAGGAAGAGTCAGAATTGTGCTTACACCAATATTTCAGAGTGCTGATTATTTGGGATACGACACTAACAATGCTTCTCGATTTCTTGTCCGTAAAACATCTTTTGTTCATTTCTAACCAAACAGTCCATATAACTGCACCTCGTATCAGTTCTACCAACAATGCTTCTTTTTAAAGGAATCATTGAATCTATTTTCCAAAGGTCTTCTAAAGAATCCCCATAAAATTCGAAGTTATTATATCTCCCTATCCATTTCCAAATTTCACCAATGTAAGGACAACTAACAAAAAGATGATCTATATTCTCTGTCTGATTACAAAACACACAATGCAAATCACCATTCCAACCTTTCTTTTTCAAATATTCTTTAGTAAACACTCTTTTTCTTCTAACTAACCACATGAATACTTTAATTTTTAAAGGTAGTTTAGATTTTCAGATTACATCAAAGAAAGGATTTTTGTATCCTCCAAACTCTAACCACTGGTACATGGCATGTACCGTAAACTTTTCAGAATAGTTTCATTTCCAAATAATTGAGTAACTTTGGGAGGGAATATTTTTTACATCATGAAGAATGACTTTTAATTTTTCCCATTCTTAACCTAATAAGCCAACCAACTGTCTATTAAATTTTAACCCTCTATCATGGTTGACAAAAACTTTACTAACTGTAATATTAGAATCTACACAAGCAAGAAATATATTGGGAAAAAGGAGAGAGAAGGAGAGCTCTCATTTCCATCTGCTAGTCCAAAAAGCAATATTGGAACAATTTCCTAGTTTCTTATTAATACTAGTTGACATAATATGATTTAGAGAGACTATGCTTTTCCAAAAAGGTGAAAAGTAACTGAAATTATATCTACTCTTATACTTGGAATATATGATTTCTTTCCAAAGCCCCTTAATTGAAGGGTCATAATATCTATGCTTTGTTTATTAAATCTAAGTCTAGAACACCTAAACCACCTTGGTATTTGCTTTTACATACTGTAGACCATGCCACCAGAGTCATTTTTTTCCTTGTGGTATTACCACCAAACCACAGGAATTTCCATCTAATCCTATCTATCCTTATTCTAATATTAACTGGTAGCCTATATAGAGAGAGCCAATATAAAGGAATTGCTGTAAGGACTGAGTTTAACATAGTTAGCCTTCCACCTAATGAAAGAAATTTTCCTTGCCAACAGGATAATTTATTTTCTATTTTTTCAATTAAAGCATTCCAATCCGAGTTGTTCAATTTTTTCCAATGTAGAGGGACACCTAAATATTTTATAGGGAAAGAAGATTCAGCACAGCCTAATATTCTAGCTAAATGGGAACTAAAATTTTTATCAAAATTAAAAAGATCATTTCACATTTTCCATAGTTTATCTTAAGACCTGATAAGTTTTCAAAACCTGTTAAGATCCATTTCAAAGCTTGGATTTCTTTCAAGTCAGCTTTGATAAATAACAAGGTATCATCAGCAAAGTGAAGGTTTAGGATATTGTCTATCTGATCAAATTCACTCAAACCTTCTAAATATCCAGCATCTCTAGCTTTGGCTAATAAAATATTAAGAGAGTCAGCTACTAAATCAAATAGAAAGGGTGATATAGGATCACCTTGCCTAACACCTCTCTTACAAAAGAAATATTCACCTAAATAATAAAATCTATACAAGTTTTACTTCCTTGTAGAATCATCTTGATCCAACCTATGCATATTGAATTAAAGCCTCTTCCTTCTAAAACTTCAAAAAGAAAATTCCAATTTACTCTATCAAAGACCTTTTCAAAATCTATTTTAAAAAGTATACCCTTTGTTTTATTAACCCTAATTCTATGAAGAATTCCGTGTGCTGATACTACATTATCTAATATAAACCTTCCTTTAATGTAGGCAGTTTGAGATTGATCAATAAGCTGATCCATGACTAGAGCTAACCTATTTGCCAGAAGTTTGGTGATAATCTTAAAGCTACAGTTAATGAGACTTATAGGTCTAAAATTCTTAATAAGAATAGCATCAGAATTTTTAGGAATAAGGCAGATATATGCTTTGAAATTTCTAATTTACCAGTATTCTTTTTGAGTAAATATAACTGTCCCTCATATTAGCGTCCCCCTTACGCGCCCCCCCACTCAAATGCAATGATAAATAATTTTTAATTCTTTGTATAAATATTTTATTGAACAAATGCAGTGATAATATTTTTTGAGTATAAAGACTTATACTAAAAAATATAAAGATTACTACATTTGAGTATAAAGACTTATATGAAGAACGTGTAATTGAGACTTGTAAGGAGGGACAGTTAGTCGCTTCCATTTTTTTTTGACAACGAAAAAAAATTCACCTACTATGTGTATTTTCACCGCACTTAACTTGAATAAACAGCTAAGTACGGAAAAAAAAAAGTGAAGTAAAGAAAATTCTTTGTTTGCTTTCAGAGGATATAAAAATCAAAGTCAATTTAACGGAATTCTTGGATAGTGGGACCCACTGATATTAGGCATTCGTCTAATAAAACGGGGCCCACAGAAAAAATATTTATTTTATTTTTATGTCAAGCACCACCATTTCTATGTTTCGCGAAACATTTTTCTGCTTGGAAAGAGTAAAGACAGTAACAGCAAACAAATTGTGACTATAAACCCCTCTCTCTCTCTCTCTTTCTCTTTCTCTATCTAAGTCCCCATCTTTGACCTTCCTCTCCTCTCCCCCACTTCTCCTTTTTTATTGGTAGTTCGAGAGTATCGAAATTTAAGAGAGAAGTGCAAAAATGGGAACCATTGATGAAGAAACAGATCAAGAATGGGGTTTAGTAGCTAAAATGAGAGCCTTTGTTGAAACTCAAGATCCTTCAGCCAAGGTACTATTACAATTCTCCTTCTTAATTTGTAATTTGTTTTAATTTCTTCTTAATTAATTGTTGGGTTGTTCTAATTTTTCTCATCTCCATGATCAAGAATTTCATTTCATACACAATTTTGTTGAAACATTAAACATAATAATATAATATTCCCTTGTTGTTATGATATTACTATAATTTAACCTTTTTTGTTTGTCACGTTTATATCTGATCATTCAATTTTTTACCCTTGGATTATCTTAGGCTTTTTATTTATTTTTTTGGTATATACTGTTTTATAAAACTATCAAGCATATATGCAAGAGAGGAAAAAAATAATAATAATAAGGACAACAAAGGCATTTAATTTTGTAATAAGTACAACTTAATTAATAAGGTGTAATTATTTTTTTCAATAAGATATGTATACTTAAGTTGTAATGATTGCATAAATAATAACTTGTAAATGTAATTGCATGTTCTATGAGGCAATTAAGGGAAATAAAGGAGTTTGGCATAAGAGTATTATATAAGAAGAAAATGATGCCTCACAAACTTAATTATTTCCAACTTGATTAATAATTAAAAAAATCAAATAAATCCAATACACGTGCAGATCTCATAATTAAAAAAAATCAAATAAATGCCAACAGCCAACTAATTCACTTTGTATAAATCGTCATATTTTTTTTTTTTGTAAATCAATAAACTAGACCTTGCAGATCAAGCCAAACAATTCTTAAATGCATCCGACGTGTGCAATTTTTATTTGCATTCCACGTGTACAGTATGCTTCTATTTTTATAGAAAATTATTTGTACTCAATGACAAAAGTATTTAATACTTCAGAATAGGTTTCAAACTTTTAATTTAACTTATGCAACATTATTTTAATTTTATTGTTCGTATGATTATTTAGAAAAAAAATATTATAAACACTTTGTATACTTGTATACTAGATACATATTTATTTGAAATCAGATGTGAATAGATTCTATATTAAGTATCAACATGTTTTATTATTATTTAACAAAATTGTAGAACAAACTTGTCAGATAATTAACATGGATTTAATTCAGCAATCATCCAGTGCCAAAAAAAAGAAAGCAAAGAGGTTAGACAGCAAATTATAACAATCCTTCAACTTTATATTATGAAACAAATTTAATAAAAAATCCTCGGCTTAAAAAATAGCAATATACTCCAGTAATGGAATCCATTGAAAGTTGAGAGCAATCATAAATTCTGATAAGTAAAATGTTCCGTAGATATCATATTTGATACCGCCTATCGATACTGATGTTATTATGCACATTTAGTTGAATTATTATACACATTATTTAAGTTATTATACATGTTATTTCATGTTATTTTTGTACTGAAAAAAATTATTATGCATGTTAATAAAATAATGTGCATAATAACTCAAATAACATGCATAACTATTCAATACAAAAAATAACATGCATAACTATTTCAGTACAAAAAATAACATGCATACTAACTCAAATAATATGCATAATAACTCAACTAAATGTGCATAATAACATCGGTATCGATAATAGGTATCAATATTGATATCTACGTATCAACTCTCTTTTAATACCTTTCAAATCAAGTCTATTTTTTTTAACTAGTGAAAAGTGTATAGACATTTTGTTGGCTTTAACAATTTCTGTATCAGATTTTATGCCACTTTAAGTGCTATTTGGCATTATATAAAAGATTTTTTCTTATGATCTTGTATTGGTTTCATTCAAACTAAACAATTTTAATTAGACGTACTTGTAGTGATTGTACAAATCAAGCTATTGTCCATGTAGAAATAAGCATTTATATTATCTTGAATTAAACCTGTGATCGATGCAGATGTCAGCATATATGCTCTTGAATTAAACTTATGATCAATATAACCATAATTATATATATATAGAGAGAGAGTGTGTGTGTGAGTGAGGTTGGTCACGCACAACGCTTTCCGTGTTTGAGTGTGAAATATCACAGATGGAGCGCTAAGATTTCGATTTATCATGCTCAATAATTTCTTGATATAAAATTTCCTCGGATACAAATTTTTTTCAAGTACGTGTTTCGAATTTTTGAAAGTGTCATACTTTTATACATAAACATTGATTATTTTATTATTATTTTGGGGTCATATTAAAAAATCCGAAAAACATACTTAAAAGCTCTAATAATAAATTGTTTGTATCGGATGAGATTTTGATATAAATAAATTATTGAGCATGATAAATAGAAAATTTAGCTGTCCATTAGTGAGATTTGACGTCCAAGCACGGGAGGCGTCGTTAGGGGCGGATCCAGGATTTTTTTCAGAGTGGTTCAAAATTAAGGTTTTTTCATAATTGTTCAAAATAATGCATATTTAAAAAAAAATTAAAATTATAAACATATTTTTCAGAAGAAAATATCATTTACATGATAAATTTTTAAAAAAAAATTCTGAGTGGGTTAGCCACTGAACGTTGTGCTTGACCAAGCACCGTAAAAAAACGCCTGAAGGGAATCAATACCCTGCTTTCTCTGTCTAAGTTCCTCTTAGTTCTTAGAAAAGGTCTTGTTCCTGGCTGATCTGAGAAATATTGAGGTCACCCTTCACGTGTATTAATATTCCAATAAAATATGTCCTTAGTAATAGTAATTTTACAAATAGTTTTAATATTTGTTAAAATTAATTGCAATCTAAAATGCCCTTGTTACAATAAACTTGATCAAATTTCTGCTCAGTCTCAAAAATAATGTCAGTATTAAATTATAATTCCCCTGGAAGCAATGATTTTGCCGTGACTCCAATTATTCATACTAACCAGTCATAAAGTACTTAAACACACCCTTTTTCAAACAAATTCATGGTTTCATATATGTTCATGAAAGTTGGTATGTCAATACTATTTTTTGGCTAAATTTGTTTGTTTAGGAAGCAGACAACTTCACCCTGAGGAGGTTTTTGCGTGCGCGTGACCTCGACATAGAAAAGGCCTCTTCTCTGTTTCTCAAGTATCTGAAATGGAGAAGACAGGCGGTACCAAACGGATTCATATCTGAGTCGGAATTAGAAAAGGAATTGCCACAAAGAAAGGTGTACATGCAAGGGTTTGACAAAGCCGGACGGCCTATATTAGTCGGGTTTGCAGCTAAACATGACTACTCCAAGAGGAAGATGGATGAGTTCAAGAGTAAGAATTATTTCTCTCTTTTCCTCTCTCACATCTATCTGGAAACAAGATATATAACAACTTTTTTAATTGCAGGTTTTGTTGCATATTTTCTGGATAAAGCATGTGCAAGGTACTCATCTTGATTTATACTCATGTTTGAATAGTTTCCAACTTTCAAGTATTGTATGCATCTTTTGCAAGTAATTAAACTTGCAATAACTTTGTTTTTCGTTCATATATGATATTCAATAAGAATGTGTTAATAATTTCCCTCAAAAAAGAATGTGTTAATAATAATATAAAATTTACATATTTCTTTAGTGCTCATCTTTGTTATCATATTTTGTATTGTTTGCATTAATTTGATATGTGCTGCCAGTACCTATTCTGTGAAGTCTTCAGGAAAGCAACACCACCTGCTTATTTTTACTTTACCTTTTTTCATAAAAATTGAAGAAACTCACCTACTGAATTGAGTTCAGACCAGTACTATTTTCCATATAGTCAATTGTTGCTATAATATTCCTTCTGAAATCTTTGTCTAACAATAACTGAAATTACAGGATGCCGAGTAATCAGGACAAGTTTATTTGCATCGCGGATTTTAAAGGGTGGGGATATTCGCAATGTGACGTTCGTGCTTATATAGCAGCTATTGAAATTATGCAGGTACCATTTTCAGTGCTTTCCTTATTTTTTTTTATTAATTTTCTTTTATTTGTATGAAAGCATGCATATTTTGATGGTTTTCACTCGGCAGAACTATTATCCAGAGAGACTAGGGAAAGTGCTTTTAATCAATGTACCTCCGATGTTTATGAAGGCATGGAAGATAATTTATCCATTCATTGACAACAATACCAAAGAAAAGGTATCCCTTTATCTTTCAGAAAAACAGATAGATACAAACAAGAAGAAGAAAGGTACAAAAGAAAAACATAATTTTGTTTTGAAACACTTGAGCGTTTTGTCAATATTTCGTGTAAGAATCTTACTACAATTCTAATTCAGCATCAAGTCACCACACCAGTAAGAAAAAATAAACCATTAAAAAAGAAGAACAAGAATAATGTTCAAATTGGAAACACAAAAATAAGCCAATATACAAACGCACAGAATATGTATAACGTTCATATTGGAAAAACAAAACACTATATACCAAGGTTTCATAGTAAGATTAATTCTTTTATTATAAGCTTATAACAGTGAGACACTTTCTTTCTCTATTGAATCATCATTGTTACATTTAATTATTTTGACAAAGTATTAATCTTATATGCAGTTTGTGTTTGTTGACGACAAGAAATTGAAAGAGACGTTATTATCAGATATCGACGAGAGCCAGCTTGCGGATGTATATGGAGGAAAGTTGCCTCTGGTTCCCATAGAAAACGCCTGAATTCTGAGAATCAATACCCTGCTTTCTGTCTGAGTTCCTCTTTAGTCCTGAAAAATGTCTTTTTCTGACTGATCAGAGAAATATTGAGGTCACCTTCACGTGTATTAATATTACAATAAAATCTGTCATTAGTAGTAGTAATTGTATAAATAGTTTTAATATTGGTTAGAATTATTACAATCTAAAATGCCCTCTGGTTGACAAGAATTGCTTAGTTGATCATCTGATGGGGTTTTACTGTGTTGTTCAGTTGGCAAAAAACGAAGAAGAAATTAGTACATATATAGTTAAAACTTAAAAGTTCCTTTTTCAGATCTCTAGACTGAGTAAACGAAACTAATATGCAATTCCAACATTATGTTGATGATTGATGAATGTATTGGCAATTCTGTTCTACATATGTGAAATTTTTTATAAATGGGAGCGTTCATTGTTGGGCTTTGGGGCCCAAATAATTGAGGTTGGGGCCTGAGTATTATGGGCCCTATCAGTTTCATACTTTCATACAGGAGGAAAACTTGCGTGTTATCTATTGTATATTTGTATTGTATGTTTTTGTAAATTGTTAGCTATAGACTATAGACTATAAGACTATAGTAGGTGTTCGATGTGAGTATGTGACTGTCGCGTCCGTATCTGCTGTTATTCTTGAGATCACATAACTTTGTTGTTCTCTGATCCGATTGTCATATTTTCACGTTGATGAACAGACGGTTCAGATGGACTACACGGAATTCGATGTATTATATATTAACCGTTAGATCAAAAATAGACGGTCAGATCTGAGAATAACAGAATCCTGTTATTCTCCAGAATAACAGCAGATATGAATTCTGCGACTGTCACGTGAAAATTATATATGTTCATCATTAAACAATATTGGTTAACTATTATTTCACACATGGTGCAATTGATTCCGAGTCCAAGTTTGCTGAGCCAAGAGGACCAAGAAAAATACAGAGAAAGAGAAAAGAGCGAAAATTAAAAAAGTCAGATCTCCTTTCCTAATCGCTAGGTTTTATATTTTGTAGGTTCAATAGGCCTAGGCGGAAATATGTATCTAATACAGTTTTGACACTTGCATCATTTTCTTGTTTGTTGTAAATTATTGCCTCAAAATTTAAAACTCAAAATTCATTTCTGATTGAAAGTTCAAATTGAAAAAAAAAAGGTTTTAAGATCCTCCGTTTTGTCAGTACATAATAACTTGTTTGTAGATAAATTGCATTACTTTTTTCTTTCTTTGATACTATATCAGATAACTACAAAATATTTAACCAGTTCAGTGAATCTCAGTAAATCAGTAGTAAACAATCCTGTCATTTATTTTTTTCTCATGGGGACAAATAGAGGGATGCCACCAACAATTATAGAGAGTGATTAAATAGATAATCTCTAAAAATATTTGGGATTAAGGGACCCCAATGCAAAAATAGAACATTTGGGGTGTATTTATTCATGACCCATTAATTTTTCGACTCAAAATCAAAAGGGCACCGACTTGTCCCAAAATCTCAGCAATTTGGCCATTTATAGACAAATTATAACCCAAATTAAGAAATCAAGCTGCCCCAATTTAATTCAAACAAAGGTAATTTAGTACCCAAATTAAAATTCACCATATTTTTCTCTCTGCCTCTCTTTTAAAAGACCTCTCTCAGTCTATCCCCCATCCCTCAGGTAAAACCAAAAACTCAAAAACCCCAGAAGAAATTTTAAGAAATACAAAATAGAGTTACTTGTCAAGAAACCCTAGAAAGACTTATTTACCCTTGTTATTGACCGTACGATAAGCAGGGACGAAGGGTAGAAATGGAAAATGGCAAAGAAGCTACCGTATCACCGAATGGGTCCCAGCCTCGGATGCCACGCTGGACACGGCGCGAGATGCTCGCGTTGGTCAGGTCAAAGCACGACGTAGAGTGTGGCGGAGGCAGCCACGTCAGCGGCCGAGGGAGGCGTCCGTCTGGCTCTCCGGACGGGGGACACGTGGCACAACCCAAGTGGAGCGCCGTCTCGGAAGGATGCCGAATACGCGGGGTTCACCGTGGACCGACACAGTGCCGCAAGCGGTGGACCAACCTCATCGCGGCTTTCAGAAAGATCAGTTACTGGGAGAAAGGGAGGGTGAAAGTGGAGGAGGAAGAGAAAGGCGATGAAGACGTGGCAAGCCCGGTGCACGTGGACCAGGAGCAGAAGGGGGGGTATTGGGAGATGGGAGGAGAGGAGAGGAAGGAGAAGGGGTTGCCAAGTCGGTTCGATAAGGTGGTGTATGAGATCATGGAAGGTAAGGATGTTGCTGACATGGCAGACCGGGTTTATGAAGAAGGGGATGAGATGGTGATGGATTCTGAGGAGGAAGAGGAGACCAGAGTGGTCCCACCTTCAGTGTCACCGGGACCCGCTATATCTGTCATACCTATATCCAGTACGCTTCTTTTCTGTAGTTTTATCTCGTTTTGTTTGATTGGTTTGCTTGATGATAATTGAATTGAACATAACTTACAGCTTTTATATATAGAAGAGTTCTCTAACAGAAATCTCGTGATTAGACAGACGGTGGTGTATGTTATTATGCATTTAGCAATGTTGCAACATTACTTTTGAGCACAGTAGGGTTTTTTTACTTTTTTTCCCCAAACAGAACCTTATCTTCTAATTACTTAGAAATATCTGTTAAACCCTAGCATGAATGCTCAGCTAGCACTACCAGTTATGAAGTATCCAAATTGTAATCAAAGATACTAATGTAGTGGAAATATGGAAGAATTATGTTGTAATTCGGTAGGTTTATAATGCTGAAGAAAGCCGACATATATCTGCAAAAGAAGTAAACAAGAATGCATTCATAGAATTATCATACTGAACTTATCCCTCAAGGTCTGACTGATATATGCATATAAAGGATTCAGTTATATTGCACTCATCATCTAGAATTGTTTTTGTGAAAATCAGTGAATGGAACATTCTTTGCTTTAGTTTCTTTTTCTCTTTCTTTTTTGCTTTGCTATAAATTTAAGTGTGTTTTGGGGAATAGACAGTAGTAGTTATAAATTATAATCTGTGTTTTTTACTCGTGTCACTTTTTCTTGTGTGCAGTGAGGAGATTTCAGTCATTTCCGGAAGGAAGCCCTGATATAGGTAAACATCTAATCAAATGATCTGATGTGCCATTTGGGGTCCGGTATTGTTTACATGTAGTGCCGACCATAATAGTTGGTTTTCAGGGGATTCTTTTGATTATTATCTTGTTCTTTTTTTTATTTTGTGAGTTGAATGAAACGAGACAAAAGCCCTTATACTTTTTATATTTTTTTCAGTACCTAACCGGGCTGAGATTTTGTATATTCTTTTTCGGTACCTAACCGGGTTGGTACCAGAGGTGCGGGGTAAGTACC
The DNA here is from genome assembly GCA_964058865.1 of Eleocharis quinqueflora. Taxonomy (NCBI): domain Eukaryota; kingdom Viridiplantae; phylum Streptophyta; class Magnoliopsida; order Poales; family Cyperaceae; genus Eleocharis; species Eleocharis quinqueflora. The sequence continues at coordinate 197,240 of CAXKVX010001064.1, forward strand.
AGGGCACCATGTTCATCAATAGCTTGTATGACTAAACAAGAAATTGCAACTGTTTTAGGACATAATAACTAAGCTCTATGGTGTATGAGCAAGTACATTGTTATAGTAACAGTATTTTATTGTATTTCTAATTTGTTTGTTTCTTGACTTCTAATTCTTTTAACAATTTTGCACAGAATTTGGACCTGAGAAGAACTCAGATGGGACCCCAGAGCAAACCTCGCCAAATGAGGGGATGAAGAGAAAAAGATCAAAGGAGCTTGATCCCGAGGATGAACCACCAAAGTATGCCAAAATAAAGAGATTAACAGATACCCTGGAAAGAGGCACTAGGCTTGTGGCGGCGCAACTCGAGGCTCAAACTATACAACTAAAGATGGATAGAAACCAGAGAAAAGAGCAATTTGATAGCCTTTTAAAAGCTGTTAACCAGCTAGCTGATGGTGTCATGAAAATTGCTGAAAAGTTGTAGAGAGTAACAATTCTTCAATTGGCACTTTTTGTTTGCTTTTTGGTTCCATAGTGCCATAAAGGATAGAATTTATCTTGGATAGCTTATATCAATAAATTATTCAACTTCTACTTTTTTTTCCCTTTATATTAGTTAAAATAGGGCTTTGGTGGTACTTTGTTGAGTTAATTGCAATTCATATAGGTCTTTTCATATATATTGTATCAGTTTATAAGTCATTTCAATCTATATTGTTGTTTATTTTGTTAGAATTGCGTAAGAGCTGCATCAGGAGCTAATGTTTGGTGGTTCCTAATTGACAGAAGTTGAAATAGTCATTATCCCATTAAATAACAAAGGCATGAATTAGTTGAAATCATGAAAGTGTTCACTGGTAGCATACTTAATTATAATGACTTCTATGTATTTTTATTCTTGTTTCTTCATTTTCATTATACTTGTAAGAGCACAGTTATGGTTGTCAATGAAACCCTTTTTGCCGTTTACCCAATCCGTATCTTATCCGCTAAGACGGGGATATGGGCAAGATTTTTTTTTCGTTTGCTTATCAGACATGGATATGGATAAGAAAAAAATTTCTTTAACTTATCGGTTAAGGGTACGGGTAAGAGTTATATCGTACACGTTATCCATTGGATAAATTATATAAATATATATTATAATTTATTTCATAGCTTAAAAACAATTAACTCAATTAAAATTAAAAAAATCTGCATTTTTAAAAGAAATTCGTACATCATTGAAATATGCATGTCTTGTTTTAGTATTAAATAATGTATCATGTATATTGATAAAAAAAAATGATTTGCATTTCATTTCTTTGATAATGTTTCATTAGCAAGTACTAAGTAGTATATTTCTTTTATTGACAAGTGACATGAGTATAAATTTTGTGATTTTTGTAATATCTAGAACTGTATCTATTGTTGTATTTTAGTAGTATATATTTATTTGATACTATTAATTTGTCAAAATCATACAATTTTTTTATTAAATTTTATTTTTTACCCATTAACTACCGTACCTATTTCGTTACCCGAAATTTTTTATGAGTATGGATAGGGTATGGTAAAGAAATTTTAATGGGTATGGATAGGATATATGTAAAGAAATTTTAATGGGTATGGGTATGAAATTACCTTCATTTGTATCCTACCCTACCGATTGACAGTCCTAAGCACAGTTGTTAAAAAAAACACTGTAAAGGAAAATACGAGTCGAATGTTCTATATTTTTTTTCTTTCGATTTCTCTTTTTTCCCATTTTTGTGCAAGTAGTAAGTTTTACAAGATAGGAAAACTGTTGGAAGTTGTAATTTGAAAGTCTCGAACCCGAGATTCGAAGGCCATAAGAGAAAGAAGCTGAGGGTTGAGAATCCTAAGGGCAGCAACAAGAACCAAGGTGAGAACCCAAGAGATGAGAACTCGTTAGGTGAATCGAAGGTAAATCGAGATGGCAATCTTAGGAAAACTGACGAAAAGGACTCGGGAAAATCAACCTGAGGTTACTCAAGAAGACAACTATGGATGAAGACCGAGTTGATCGAGCTGAAGGTACAATCTTAAAGGAAGCCATCGAAGTCAGAGACAGCACGTAGGTGCAAAGACTTTTAGGTAGTGACATTAAATGGTTGTATCTTGTAATAATTGTATCTTGTAGTATAAATAAGCGTATTGAGTAGAGAAGAAATAAGAGAGAGAAAATATTTGTAACATTTCTATGTTTGAATAGAAAACTACTTTTAAGCAATACTCTTTCCTCTTCAACCTAAAAATTCTGTCTTAATTCCTCAACAAATATTTACTTCGGTGAAGTGAGCTGAGCGTCACCTGTTCTAAGAGAGTGAGAAACGAGTGACTAGTGAGCAACATGTGAGTAAACTCGGTAATCGAGTAACGAGAGACGAGTCTATACTGAGAGTAGCAGATTAAGATTCAACAAATTGGTATCAGAGTCCATAACTGAATTTTGGAGCAGTTCACTCGGGATGTCGTTGCCGAAGTTGACAAAGTCAAACTACGACAATTGGAGCATACATATCAAAGCACTGCTCGGAGCGCATAGTGTGTGGGAACTAGTAGAAGAAGGATTCGAAGAACCTGCTACCATTGTCGGAATGACAGCGGCGAACCTAAATGTGTTGAAGGAATATCACATGAAGTACAAGACAACTCTCTACATATTAATCAAGTTGTAGGCGAGACTGGCTTCGAGAAGATAGCTAAAGCGACAACTTCGAAAGAAGCGTGGAAAACTTCTAAAGACCACTCTATATATTATATCAAGTTGCAGACAACTTATAAGGGTGTTGAGAATGTGAAGCAAGTAAGACTTCAAATTCTAAGGGGAGAACTAGAATCAATGAGAATGAAAAAAATTGAAGGAGTGGAGAGAAATTGACGAAATCTAGAGTGGTCGAAAAGATCTTGAGATCACTAATTGGTTCCTTCGATAACATCGTGTGTGCAATCGAGGAGTCCAATGACTTGAACGAGTTGTCAGTAGATGAACTCATGGGTTCCCTCATGGCACACGAGCAGAGAAGAAAGTTGGAGAAGAAAGAATCACTTGAGGAGGCTTTGCAAGCCAAGGTGATTCTAGAAGAGAATGCAAAGTATATCCAACAGAAAGAACAGCTAAGCGGTCGAGGTGGTCGTGGTCAGAAGCAAGGGAGATGAGATAATGAAAAAGACCAATCGAGTCAGAGCTCGCAAGGACGAGGTAGAGGTGGTAGTGGAAACAAGTCCATTGAGATTGCTACAAATACGGGAAGAATGGGCACTATGCAAGTGATTGCTGGTCTGAAAAGAAAGTAGATGACAATGCCAACTACACCGAGGTAAAATGAGTAAAGGATGTGCTGACGATGGCAAATACATCAGGTTCAGAAAGACTTACCGTATGGTATCTCGACATGTGAGCTAGCAATCACATGCCAGATCACCAACATTTGTTCAAAGAGCTAACCGAGATCGAGGGCTCAGTCTCATTCGGAGACGCCTCTAAGGTAGAGGTTAAAGATTGAGGTAAGGTGCAGTTCCTCCAAAAAAATGAGAGGGCAGAAATAGTTGAAAATGTGTATTTCATCCCGACGATAAGGAGTAATATACTAAGTGTCATGCAGTTAGTGGAGAAAGGGTACACAACCTTCATGAAAGACAAGAACATGAGAAGTATAACCCGTGTAGAGATGGGGCAAAATCGAATGTTCAAACTGAACTTGTGGAGAAGAGAAGAGAAGTTTCTCAAGGTGAATAAAGAAGACAAAGTGTGGTTGTGACACATGATTTAGACACTCGGGGTATAGCAGCCTCAAGGACTTGGTGAAAAAACAATCAATGCAAGGATTGTCGAATCTCGCCTTCGAGAAGAAGTTATGTGAAAGGTGCGTGGTTGCAAAAACGCGAGGAACACATTCAGAAAAGCTTAGTATCGAGCAGAGAAACCTCTCGACGTGATCCGCACCGACATATTTGCATCGATTACACCAGGCTCATTCAGTGTGAAGAGGTACTTCATCATTTTCATTAATGATTTCTCAAGGAAGTGTTGGGTGTATTTTCTGAAAGAAAAAGATGAGGCATTCGATACCTTCAAGAAGTTTAAGATCATGATCGAGAAGTTAATCGAACAGCATGTTCGGGTACTGAGGTTGGATAGGGGAGGTGAATACTTGTCGAAATAGTTCAAAGGTTACTACGAAGAGCACGGGATAAAAAGATATTTGGTATTGCCCTACACTCCACAACAAAATAGAGTTATAGAGAGAAAGAACAGAATCATCCTCGACATGGTTCATTCGATGCTCAAGACAAAAAATACGTCGAAGGAATTTTGGGTAGAAGTTGTGTAGTGCGCCGTGTACAACCATAACCAATGTCCACATGTAATTCTTGGAAACAAGACTTCACGAGAGCTATGAAACTGTAACAAGCCGGATGTGACCCATTTCAGAGTATTCAGAAGTGTGGCATACATGCATTTAGCATACCCAAAGAAAACTAAGCTCGAGGACAAGAGCAAGAACCTTGTGTTCATCTGCTATGACCAGAAGTCGAAAGCCTACAAGCTCTACGATCCAATCGAGAACAAGCTCATGGTGAGTCGGGACATGGAGCTGAACGAGAAAGCTAGGTGAAACTGAAAGAACCAACAAGAGGAGCTTGCCAAGGAAGGAGTAGAAATTCCACCTCGGGTTAACGAAGCGTTGAGTTCGAGAAGCTCAGATGAGGACTCCAACTCGGGAAGTTTAGAGGAGCCCTAACTAAGAAATCTAAGGTACTAAAACTGCAAGACTTGTATGAGACTACATGTGAGGTACACTTAGTGTGTTTGTTAGCCGATGTCGAGATAATCTCATTCGACGAAGTTGTTCCAAACTAGAAATGGAAGGCAATGATGGATGAGGAAATCAAATTGATCGAGAAGAACAAGTCTTGGAATTTAGTTTAGTTACCGAAGGGAATGAAGTGGGTATATATGAAGAAGATAAACCCACAAGTTGAAGTCGAAAGATACAAAGTGAGAGTGATGGTGAAAGGATATTAGCAGAAGGCTAGAATCAATTATGATGAGGTATTTGCAGCAGTTGCTGGGATAGAAACAATTTGACTCATGATTTCGCAGGAAACACAATTCAAATGGTCGATCTATCAGATGGATGTAAAGTCAACATTCTTGAATGTACTCGAAGAAGATGTGTATATTGAACAACCTCTCGGGTACACAGAGCTTGGGAAAGAGCACGAGGTGCTCAAGTTGATAAAAGCATTGTACAGACTGAAGCAGGCTCCGAGAGCCTAGAACACGAGGATAGACTCATACTTCAAGGAGAATGACTCCTGACAGTGTCCTTTCAAATATGTTATCTACGTGAAATTTCAGAAGGGTGAACTCTTGATTGTCGCATTGTATGTGATGATCTGATCTTCATATGAAACAACCAAACGCTTGTGGAAGAGTTCATAACAATAATGAAAAATGAGTTCGAGATGACAAACTTCGGAAAGATGAGATACTTTCTTGATCTCATAGGCAAGACAATTCGGATACTTTCGTATCGCAAGGTGCATATGCGAGGGACATCCTGAAGAAGTTCGGGATGAAAAATTGTAACCCGATAGCGACACTGATTGAGCTTGGTGCGAAGCTCTTCAAGTTTGAAGGAGGAGAAGCTGTCAAGGCCAACAACTACTGAAGTTTTATTGGTAGTTTGAGGTACTTAACTTGCACGAGATCAGACACTGCATTTGCAGTCGGCTTGGCAAGTCGGTTCATGGAGGATCTGAGGTCCTCATACTTGAAAGCAGTAAAGAGGATCCTGAGATATATCAAGGAGATAGAAGATCTCGAGTTATTTTACACGAAAACTAACGAGTTCAAACTTGTTATGTAGATAGCGATTGGTGTAGTGACATAAATGATCGAAAGAGCACCAGGGGCTTCCCATTCTACATGGGAGGCACAACTTTCACATGGTCGTCGAAGAAGCAGTCCATTGTCACACTCTCAACATGTGAAGCGGAGTACGTGGCAGCATCACACAATGTGTGTTATGCTATTTGGCTGAGAAACTTGTTACATGATATAAAGCTCCAACCACATGAGATAACCGAGATCCAAGTTGACAGCAAGTCAGCAATCGAGTTAGCGAAGAATCCAGTTCATCACGAAAGAAGCAAACATATTGATGTAAGATTCCACTCTATTCTAGAACACATGAAGGATGGAGAAGTTCGGTGGTTCATGTGCAAAGCAATGACCAAGTTGCAGACATTTTCACCAAAATTATGTCGAAGCCTTTATTCGAGAACTGCAAGCAGATGCTCGGAATTAAAGACATTCGAGACGTGAGGTTAAGGGAGAATGTTGGAAGTTGTAATCCCAAAGTCTCAAATCCAAGACCCGAAGGTCCGAAGGAAAAGAAGCCGGAGGCTGAGAACCCAAAGGACATCAGCAAAAGCCAATGTGAGAACTCGTTAGGTGAACCGAAAGTAAATCGAGATGGCAATCTCGGGAAAACTGACGAAAAGGACTCGAGAAAATCAATCCGAGGTTACTCAAGAAGACAACTCTATATGAAGGTCGAGTCAAAGGTACAATTTGATAGGAAGCCACCGAAGTCAGAGACAGTACGTGGGTGCAAAGATTTTTAGGCAATGGCATTAAATGGCTATAGTAGGGTAGTCGAGTAGGAGACAGTAGCACTATAGACCTAGAAATTTTGAAATGATTGTATCTTGTAGTATAAACAGGAGTAGTCAATAGATAGAAATAATAGAGAGAGAAAATTTGTAACATTTTTGTGTTTGAATAGAAATATGCTTTTAAGCAATACTCTCTTCCCTCTCCGATCTAGAAATTTTGTCTTAATTCCTTCACAAATATTATCTCCGGTGAAGTGAGAAGATCGTCACCAGTGAGAGCCGAGTGACAGTGAGCAACCTGTGAGTAAATTCGGTAACCGAGTAACGAGAGACAAGTCGGTACCTAGAGCAGCAGATCAAGATCCAACAAAAACTGCCGAGAATATTATAAAGAGTGAGAAATTCAGATGGAAATAAATATATTCTATTATGTATTTTTATTATGTCGGAATAATTATATTCCAAATGAGGAAAAGAACAAGCATATCTTAAAAGGCATCCAATAAATGTTGTCTTTAAGAAAACAAATTGAAAAAATGAAAGAGAATTTCACTCGAGCTGGATTATATATAAAGATAACTCCCTTGCCAGATACCAGAAAATAGTAGAGGTCAAGAAACAAGGATACAATTATACAGTACAAATATGCTTGTTAATGGAAAAGTAAATAGTTTACAGTACTGTCTCAGACCATCTTCACTTTCTTGACCTCTGCCTCTGATTTCATTTTCTTAGTTCTCTTCATGAAGCAAAAGCAAGAGCAACATGGCCAACGAAATAAGCATTTCATCTTTCTTCTCTCTACACACAATCAACTTGAAGTGCTATCTTCTTATAATATATATACAGTATTAAATTGTAGCAACTTATAGGAGTAGGCAGCTCCAAATTGGATGCTTCCGACAAATAGTGAAATCCATGCTCACTTCAGCTCCCTAATAATTTTGTTTGGCCTTTTGTGGGTTTCCTTCGTTTCTATAATAGAAACTTGCAATGTAATTGTTTGTTTATTTTAATTTGTACTAATGATTTAAACAACCATTTGTTCACAAGGAATTCTTAGATATGTTATTATTGTACCTAGTTGAAACCACTAAATTTTTTACATGAACTGTAGATATGAAATAGCAATGTTGACTATGAAAGTAGAAACCAGCAGAGCAAGATGCATTGAGACTATCCAACAAAACCAAAGAGACTGGTATAATTAATAATTAATTAATTATTAATTTAATCATATGGAATCTCATGAACCAAATCATTTCAATGAATATATTTCCTGCAGAAGGTATTAAGATTTCATGGATTTATTAGGTGGTTTCTGGTAATGTGGGCTCAATAGAGGTGCATCAGTTTACTGAATTATGATATAGGTATCTATCTATTAGCCTCCTAGCCTTGCTGGAGTAATGACGAAGTGACCCTTTTTTTGGGCTCTAATGTGTAAAATGTTGGAATTTTATTTTACCTTACCAGATCGATTCCAGACTCGACTCAGTCAGCTTTTTTTTATTAATAAAAAGTCACAAAAATTTTGTAAAGAAAAGAAAGAGAGGTTGTGTTTTTCAATTCACTACAAAAGATTGGTGGACAACTTACAGTTTCTTTTAGAATTTTAAAAGAATGGTATATATATTCTACAATATTTTTTAGATAATCATTTTTCTACAATATTTTTTAGATAATCATTTTTTTATTTATTGAAACACAGTTTTTGTTTTTAAAGAAACGATGGAAATTTTACTGTTCCTTCGAAATCTCTTTAAAATTTTCCATGTTCTTTTTAGTCGATCTAAAAACACAACCACTGTTTCTTTTCTCTTACAAAAATTTATGGCTTTTCGATTAATATAAAAAGCTATGACGCAGTAACCCACTAAGTTATCCCCAACAGTTCCACCAAGTATTGTGTATATGAGATATTATAGTGTATATTTGAAAAAGAGAGTGCAAAAAATAACAATTAGGCCGCGTTCTGATGTCACCCACTCGTCATTGTGCGAGTGAGAAACTAAAAATTCAGTCAAACTTTGAGTTTTTTCTTTCAAAAATGACTGATACTAAGATATTGAAGATGTAGAAAATGAAATTGGTTGTTTTTTTCAAAAAATAATAATTAAACTGCTGATTGCCGAACATGACTCTTAGGTGTGTTTCGTAAAATTATTATACCAAAAAAAAGAGGATGAAAGAGTAGAAAAAATGGTGGAAAGAGATGAAAATAAGTTCACTTTTTTTATACTTCAATTTGGAGGAGCCAATTAGTTCCATTTAGATATAAAGGATGTCAATTTTTCTTTTCATTTCTTTTCTTCTTCTCTTTACAAAATTACGGAGCGAGCAGGGAATTATTTTTTTTTCCTCTTTTCCTCCCTAACTTCTCTCTCATCTCTTCATTCTTTCAGGTTGTGCTCCGAAAATGAAGAGAAAATTAAAGGGATGTGAAGAGATAGGTAGGAAATTAGAAGAAGGATTCTATTATTATTCTATTCTTCAAATCAGAGGAAACAAAAAAAATAATAAAAATTAGCAATGAACTCTCCCTTTCTTTGACCTCCCCTCCTCTCCATTCACCTCTTCTATTTTTTTTGTTCGGTGAATCATTTGCTCACCTCCTCTCTCCACCTTAGGCTGTGCTCCAGTTGAAAAAAGAGGGAAGGAAGGAAAGGTAAGTAACGGTAGGAAATGAAAGATAAGGAACGGTAGGGAAGAAATGCTTGAGTTGTTACTTGCTCCAGTTCAATACAATAGAAAGGAAGGAACTAAGAAAAAAAATACTTAAAATTAGTATTGTAACCTCTTCTACCCTCCAATTTGGGAGGTAACAAAATAGCCAATTTAATAGCATAATGTAACCTAGGTTAAGTTCCTTCCTTCCTTCCATAAAATTTCTGGAGCAAGTAACATAAATCTTTCACCTTATCTTCCTTAACCTCCCCTCCTTATTTGCTGTTCTGGAGCACACCCTTAGGAGCGGAGTCAAGTAAGCTCAAGGAGGCAACGTCTCTTTGGATTTTTTTTTGCAAAATAAATTTGTTTATTCATATGATTTGTTAATTTTTTTTTTGCAAAAATAATTATATATATTTAAAAATGTGCATCATTTTGCCTCCCTTTCCTCACAGAAAAAATTATAAATATTATCATTTCTGACGGAAATCTTGCATCCGCTCCTGTCCCTCCTCTGCACCTCTCTTGAGCAAATTGTTAGCGTCCATCTTTGTT